>JALGBA010002629.1:0-11572 GCA_023970755.1 Azemiops feae
TGCAGAGTTTGATCTTTTTTTTGGTTATTGTTTGTATGTGTGTGTGTGTGTGTTTGTGTGTGTTCTTTTTCCCCCCAGTATGAAGCTGCTAGATGAATAACATTAACCTCTGGCTACTGCTTCTCCTATATATCCCCAAACCGTCATTTTAGTTGATACGTTCAAGTCAAAAGACAGTGAAATCAATGAACTGCTGTTCTAAATTCAAAAGAGTGAATGCAGAACTGGGCAGATTGTTCAATTTCCAACTGCAATTTACCAAAAGTACCTAAAATAGTTTTGGTTTTTTCCCCCCCCCACTGGAGTTTAATAGAGAAAAGAAATACTGAACATGGAGGAAATTGGCTGGATTATTCCCCCCCCCCAAGATAGGAAAAAAATATTTGCATTAAATTGTGGGTTAAAATCAGAGGACAGGCAAAAAGCTTGCATTTTAAATTCTCTTGGCCTACTTCATTGGAAAGAGGACTTCTTCTAGTTGTTGTTCTTTTTAATACAAATCCAATGTAAATTGTAACTGGTTACAAAATTAACCATCCCAAAGCTTCATTTTATCATATATCCTCCTTTTTCTCAATAAATTCCAGGGATCTTAAAACGTTACGTACAAGCTGAGGTAATTGTTACATTAAAAATAAGGCACTCGCGTCATAATTACACGGTGAAAAGACCGCATTCTTGCGGGTGCCTGTAATAGTAGCAATAGTTGAAGAGATTGGCTATAAGTGTGGATCACTTAATTTGGTAGGTTAATCAATTAAAGCTTTCATTGATTAGCTGTGCGCACAGATTGGGAAGGGTGAGTTTTAATTAGCTAAATTGAAAGTTAAAGCTTTCAGATGTTCCAAAAATATTGAATTGAAATAGTCAGCCTGCATTGTGATATTTTTTCCCCTTCTTTTTACAATTTTTCCCCCCCATAATACTTAAAGTGGCTGTGAGTTAGAGGGAAGGAAAACGTGCTTGACGTACTGGGTGAGACATAGTGAATACTGGAACTGAGAATTCCCTATCTCCACTCCAGCAGCAATCTCCGCAGGATGTGATCAAAATTGGCAAGATGGCAGGTAGAGGGTTGCGTTGCAAACCACACCTCTTTCGAACATGCATCACACATATGCATCACACACATTCAGCCCCTGACCCAGATGCCACTGTTCCAAAGACTAGGAGGCATGTAGGAAACGTATTAAAGAACTTCTGCATAATTATGAAGTCATTAGGAGTTAAGCCTGATCTGAAAAAGACATTATATTACAGGTTATGTTATGTTATGTTTTTTTCCCATATTACTTAAAGTGGCTGTGAGTTAGAGGGAAGGAAAACATGTTGTGTTGCATTGTGTTATGTTATGTTATGTTATGTTATGTTATGTTATGTTATGTTATGTTATGTTATGTTTGTTATGTTATGTTATGTTATGTTATGTTATGTTATGTTATGTTATGTTATGTTATGTTATGTTACGTTGCGTAACAACAACAACAACAACAACAACAACAACAACAACAACAACAACAACAACAACAACAACAACAACAATAATAATAATAATAATAATAATAATAATAATAATAATAATAATAATAATAATAATAATAATAATAATAATAATAATAATAATAATAATAATAATAATAAAATAAAAGTTGGAAGGGACCTTGGAGGTCATCGAGTCCAACCCCCTGCTCAGGCAGGAAACCCTATACCATTTGGGACAAATGGCTGTCCAGTCTCTTCTTAAAAACTTCCAGTGTTGGAGCATTCACCGCTTCTGGAGGCAGGTTGTTCCACTGGTTAATTGTTCTCACTGTCAGGAAGTTTCTCCTCAGTTCCAGGTTGCTTCTCTCCTTGACTAGTTTCCATCCATTGCTTCTTGACCTGCCCTCAGGCGCCTTGGAGAATAGCTTGACTCCCTCTTCTTTGTGGCAACCCCTGAGATATTGGAAGACTGCTATCACGTCACCCCTAGTCCTTCTTTTCATTAAACTAGACATACCCAATTCCAGCAAACGTTCCTGATATGCTTTAGCATATTCCTGATATGATTTCAGACAAATGGTTATCCAATCTCTTTTTAAAAACTTCCAGTGTTGGAGCATTCACAACTTCTGGAGGCAGGTTGTTCCACTGGTTAATTGTTCTAACTGTCAGGAAGTTTCTCCTTAGTTCTAGGTTGCTTCTCTCCTTGATTAGTTTCCCTCCATTGTTTCTTGTCCTGCCTTCAGGCGCTTTGGAGAATAGCTTGACTCCCTCTTCTTCCTGGCAGCCCCTGAGATATTGGAAGACTGCTATCATGTCCCCCCTCCTCCTTCTCTTCATTAAACTAGACATACCCAATTCCAGCAACCATTCCTTGTATGTTTTAGCCTCCAGTCCCCTGATCATCTTTGTTGCTCTTCTCTGCACTCTTTCCAGAGTCTCAACATCTTTTTTACATCGTGGTGACCAAAACTGGATGCACTGTGTCATGTTACACAATGTTTTAGCTTAGGGATATATGGACAGGGAGAACTTTTAGAACTCAATCTCTGACAATCGTTGGTTTAAGTTCTTGCAATGAGATCTCTTTAAAAATGGTTCAGAAACTTCCCTTTAGACACATCAAAGCTTCCACAATAGGTTACTAGATGGGTAGATGCACTGAGGTCCATTTTGAGTCCAATCCAAAGTATTGATTGTAATTTCTAAATAGTTTGTGATCAGAGTAACTGAAGTGTCTTTCAGAATATGCCTGAAATGCTATTGCTCAGGTGTCTCAGTGTTCATGCCAGCTCACTTGGGAAGTGCCATTTCTGAACCACCTTCCCTGTCCTTTCAATTTGTGACTTTTATTTCCTCTTATTTCATTCCATTTGAGCTATTTATTGTTTTGTTCTTCTGTTGGCCATATCGGATGGTTTTTGATAACTTTGCACCATATCCAAAAGAGCCTGAGAAATGATGAAAGCAGAAAGAAAGAAAGAAAGAAAGAAAGAAAGAAAGAAAGAAAGAAAGAAAGAAAGAAAGAAAGAAAGAAAGAAAGAAAGAAAGAAAGAAAGAAAGAAAGAAAGAAAGAAAGAAAGAGAGAGAGAGAGAGAGAGAGAGAGGGAGAGAGAAGAGAGGAAAGGAAAGAAAGAAAGAAGAAAGAACGAAAAGAAAGAAAAAAGAAAGAAAGAAGAAAGAAAGAAAGAAAGAAAGAAGAAAGAAAGAAAGGAGGGAAGGGAAGGAAGGAAGGAAGGGAAAGAAAGAAAGAAAGAAAGAAAGAAAGAAAGAAAGAAAGAAAGAAAGAAAGAAAGAAAGAAAGAAAGAAAGAAAGAAAGAAAGAAAGAAAGAAAGAAAGAAAGAAAAGAAGGGAAGGAAGGAAGGAAGGAAGAAAGAAAAAGAAAGAAAGAAAGAAAGAAAGAAAGAAAGAAAGAAAGAAAGAAAGGAGGGAGGGAGGGAGGAAAGAAAGAAAGAAAGAAAGAAAGAAAGAAAGAAAGAAAGAAAGAAAGAAAGAAAGAAAGAAAGAAAGAAAGAAAGAAAGAGAAAGAAGGAAGGAAGATGGGAGAGAGGGAGGGAGGAAGGAAAGAATATGGGAGGGAGAGAAGGAAGGAAGGAAGGAGAGAGGGAGGAAAGAAGGAAGGAAGGAGAGAGTGAGGCAAAGGAAGGAAGGAAGGAAGGAAGGAAGGAAGGAAGGAAGGAAGGAAGGAAGGAAGGAAGGAAGGAAGGAAGGAAGGAGCACAATGCACTATTGGACAGTTTTCATTCCTTTCTTTAAGTCCCAAAAAATAAGTAACTCAGGAAAAAATAATAAATTTTAAAAACAAATAAGCCTTTTTCCCCCTGTATTTTTAACCAGCGCCTTTTTATTTACAAAGCAAATGTTAGAACCATTAAGCTGTGTAGCATTTGTGGCAAAGATACAAGACGTTAGGAATAGAGTTTATTGCTTTAATGTGTACATATAAATACAATTTATATATAAATACAATTTAACTTTCTCTCCCCCTCTTACGTGTGCACACATGCTCATGCGCATGCAGAGTGTACACATCCAGCGAGGCCTCTTCCTAGAAACGAAAGTGGTCGGCAATTGATTTCCTGGAGCAGAAAGTTAGGATGGGAAAGAAACTCTTGCAAGCTGTTACCAAAGCAACTCAAACAGGAATTTCTAAATTCAGATTAGAGTCACACTGACCCTGGTACAAAACGAGGAACAGCTTGTAAGCCCAATATGGATATGCCCCCCAGTTGCAATTTAAAACCAGTTTGAACAAACTCCTGAATTGATTTGTTGTGGGTTTTTTTTCTGAAAACTTGAAAGGATTTTTGTTCATAAGTAACTTCGTCTCCATTTATTTATTTATTTTAAAAAAATACCAATCTCTTTTAAAATCAAATCCATTGGAGTCCATTTTTCACTACCATTATTTTTTTTCCCCTATTCAATTGAGCTCGTTATCCAAATCAGATTAAAGCAAATCACCGGTCCGAATAAAATAGACAGCTTGGATTGGATCACAAGAAGTCCTTGCATCCTGACTTTTTTTCTCTGAATGACTGGTGGGAACGCAGGGTGGGATCGTGTTTTATTGGGATAATGCAAAAACAATGGTGTTGTCTTTTGTAGTCTGAATACAACTGCCATAGGGGTTTACGTATAAAAACAACAAATCCAGTGGTTTTGCTCACTTGGAGATGATGGGGTTTTTTGGATTCTACACCCTACAAGGCATATACAAAAAGAGGAGAAGGTCAAAGAACAGGAGGCAAACAGAGAAGAAGATGGAGAGAGAACATCAAAGACACATTATAACAACATCAATGAACAATGCTTGAGGCTGCCAAAGAGCAAGAAGTAGAACATTGTATCTCCTTCAACACCCAAAGAGATGCAAGAGAAGAGGAGGAGGAGGAGGAGAAGGAGAAGGAGAAGGAGAAGGAGAAGGAGAAGGAGAAGGAGAAGGAGAAGAAGAAGAAGAAGAAGAAGAAGAAGAAGAAGAAGAAGAAGAAGAAGAAGAAGAAGAAGAAGAAGAAGAAGAAGAAGAAGAAGAAGAAGAAGAAGAAGAAGAGCAGGAGGAGGAGGAGGAGGAGACACATTGCAGACACAGAAGAAGATGGAGAGACAACATCAAAGACACATTATAACAACATCAATGAACAATGCTTGAGGCTGCCAAAGAGCAAGAAGTAGAACATTGTATCTCCTTCAACACCCAAAGTGGTGCAAGAGAAGAGGAGGAGGAGGAGGAGGAGGAGGAGGAGAAGGAGAAGCAGAAAAAGAAGAAGAAGAAGAAGAAGAAGAAGAAGAAGAAGAAGAAGAAGAAGAAGAAGAAGAAGAAGAAGAAGAAGAAGAAGAAGAAGAAGAAGAAGAAGAAGAAGAAGAAGAAGAAGAAAGAAGAAGAAGAAACTCAGACGAAGTAAAGAGAAGATCATTAGGTAGTCGTAGTATTAGGTTAGTATTATTATTTTACTTATATTCTTAGTTATGAGGAAGAAGAAAGCAAAAAATATACTAGACTGCAAGAAGAAAATCCTAATACTCAGCATAATAATACCTAATAATAAGACGGCAATCATAATAATCATGAGGATAGAAAGAATCCATGTAGATTATTATGAGAATAATACTGAATAACAAATATATAATAATAAAAGAATCATAATGAAGAAGAAGAAGAAGAAGAAGAAGAAGAAGAAGAAGAAGAAGAAGAAGAAGAAGAAGAAGAAGAAGAAGAGCAGGAGGAGGAGGAGGAGGAGGAGGGGAGGAGGAGGGGGAGGAGGAGGAGATGTTAAGAGAGAGAGGGAGATGATCTTGATGGAGACATGCAGCCAGGTAAAAAGGGGCTGAAGCACTTTTAAAGTCCAGAATGAGACAATGTTTTTAAGCAGCTGAGGTACATGAATCCCAAATTCACTGACGTTCAAGAAAGAGGAAGAAGTTGAGCACCGTCCAACTTGCAAGATCCTGTTATTATAGCCAGTCTCAACAGAAGCAGTTTTAGCTTTCCCGTGGAGTTGATTTCCTGGTCTGGTCTAACCTAGTGGGGCTGATTATATGTGGATTTGGGTTAGTAGGTCAACTTCCTTGTCTCCAGACAGATGCCTTCCCACAATTCTTTCTTAATAGTTTATGGGGGAAAAAACCTGTTCTGCTTGCAAAAGCCCTTCTACTATATTTTTAAATGTGCTGTGGATCGGAGAAAGAACCACACCGTTTATCTGTTGTCCTATTCAAAGGTGGCTTGCTTGCCGAACGCACAAGCTTGTTTGAACGTTTCCCCTTGTTTCAAGAAGATGATGGTCATTCGTGTTTAAAGCACCCTATTAGATTTAAAATGCAGCTATTAAACCTTCCCAAAATACTTAAAACAAGTCTGTAGTGCCTACTCCTTCTATCCCTCCTCCACACTTATCCATCAAAGTCCTTTGCTGCCCTTTCAGTTCAGCAAATGTCAGCGCCCTTCCCCAGGATGAAATATTTAGCAAAGCAGAGACACTTCAGAGCCACCTAGGTAGGTGACAGAATGTGAGAACTACGAAACGGTCAAAAAAGACCTGAATCCATTGTGATCAGCAGCCCAGGAACACTGGCTAGAAGGCAGCCGTTTATTTGATAGGAGCTTTTTTTTATGCTTCGGTGCATTGCTTAATTTTAAACAAACTAGCAATGGCATTTGGTGAAAAACAATGATATTTTAATAACTGCAGGGGCGGCCAGAATTTGATTTCATTCTATTCATTTTCTTCTGGATGTACTGTGTTTCACTGGTAGAGAGGGGGGGACATAAAATGACACACCTTTAATGCTCTGATTCAGATATTTATGACATGACAGATGTCTGAAAAACCAGAAGAGAGGAGAGGAGAGGAGGGGAGGGGAGGGGAGGAGAGGGGAGGGGGAGAGCGGAGGTAGTAGGGGGAGGGGGAGGGGAACGGGATGAAAAGGGGGGAAGGGAAGGAAGAGAAGAGACGAGAAGAGAAGGAATAGAAGAAGAGAGAGAAAAAGAGAAGAGAAGAGAAGAGAAGAGAAGAGAAGAGAAGGCAGGGGAGGGGAGGGGAGGGGAAAGGAAAGGAAAGGAAAGGAAAGGAAAGGAAAGGAAAGGAAAGGAAAGGAAAGGAAAGGAAAGGAAAGGAAAGGAAGAGGGAAAGCACCAGAGGGAAGGATGAGAAACAATGGTTGGAAACTGACCAAAGAGAGAAGCAACCTGGAATTAAGGAAAAACTTCATGACAGTGAGGACAATCAACCAGTGGAACAGCTTGCCACCAGAAATCGTGGGCGCTCCATCACTGGAGATTTTCAAGAGACTGGACATTCACCTGTCTGAGACGGTATATAGGTTCTCCTGCTTGAGCAGCGGGTGGACTAGAAGACCTCCAAGGTCCCTTCCAGCTCTATTCTATCCCACTACCACATTAGGCCAGTTAAACAGTTTCTAAATGAGACTTGTGCCTTGAAAGTTTGAGTAAGAAAACGATTCGAGCACCAATTGAAGCCCAGGGAAAATTAGATTAATTATCTCTTGCATGCATGTGGAACATTTATTTTATTTTATTTTTTTCTTTTCTTTTCTTTTCTTTTCTTTTCTTTTCTTTTCTTTTCTTTTCTTTTCTTTTCTTTTCTTTTCTTTTCTTTTCTTTTCTTTTCTTTTCTTTGCATAAAATATGATTTAGGAGCACCTATGCCGAACTTCGGCACACATGAAACTTTTCAGATGTCTTTATGAGCTTATATTTCTTTAAGGATATCCGAGCATGTGTTAAATGCTTTATTATTGGGAGAACACATCTAGCTTTATATTATTTATCTTATGTTTCTTTTCAACAAAGGGAAGCACATCCATTATTTATTAAAAAACCTTGTTGACAAAGATCCACATAGTAAAATCTATATAACGACCACAGATTCCAGCAGAATCCATATCAGTTCTCCTTATCTTCATCTCTGGATGATCAGGACAACATGAAGCCAGAGAAGCTACTAACAACAACAACAACAACAACAACAACAACAATCTGATGAATTTGTATAAAAGTGGGTATTCTGTGTTGATGGATGAATGTGTAGCCTCAGCCTTTGCCATCCTGGTGTCAAACTTATCAAATGTTTACAGGCAGCTCTCCATTGCAAAGAATTATTTTGCAAAGTATATTTCTCGAAACAACATGCATTTAATAATAATACACATTTCCATCTGGATTATTATTATTATTATTATTTTAAGAAAAATGGAATCATTAAAGCAGACGAAAACGGGGTAGAACTAATTCTTAGGTAAATGTATGCAAAGAGGGCAAGGTTCTGAAATATACCGAATTGTCCATCACTTACTTACTTATTTATTCTTGTTTATACTTATGTATTCCTTACTTTATCTGCTTCAGAACTATCGATCTATTATTGCTAGCTCTGCAATCTTGCAGCCATAACTGTCTTCAGTATTTATATCCTTCCATGCTTTCAGTAATACTCTTTCCCCAATCAATGTGTCTCGTCCAACACAAGATCTCTATTTCTCGGACAATGAACAGTAGAGAATTTTCCTAAAACTACACTAATTGTAAATTCATAGTGTAAATTCAGTCACCCCAAAAGCCTGCTGATTTTAAGACCACGGTTAAAACTGTCTCATTTCTTATTCACGGTCGAGATAATCCTGGTCTGAATGATCCAATCTGTTTATCTATCAGTGCTTACCTGTATCCAAATTGTTGGGTAAAATTAATTGAAGAATGCTGTGATTGATAGCCTATGTATCTTAGTTCATATCTTAGTTATGGAAGGAACTGTAACAAGGGTCTTCAAACGTGGACCTTTTATGACTTGTGGACTTCAACTCCCAGAATTCCTCAGCCAGCGTGCCTAGCTGAGGAATTCTGGGAGTTGAAGTCCACAAGTCATAAAAGGGCCAAGTTTGAAGACCCCTGTCTTAAATCTAACAAACAAAATGGAGGCTGGCTGAGGAATTCTGGGAGTTGAAGTCCACAAGTCATAAAAGGGCCAAGTTTGAAGACCTCTGTCTTAAATCTAACAAACAAAATGGAGGCTGGCTGAGGAATTCTAGGAGTTGAAGTCCACAAGTCATAAAAGGGCCAAGTTTGAAGACCCCTGCCTTAAATCTAACAAACAAAATGGAGGCTGGCTGAGGAATTCTGGGAGTTGAAGTCCACAAGTCATAAAAGGGCCAAGTTTGAAGACCCCTGAACTATAACTATCATTTCTCCCAGAAGTGAATAGAAAAGCTTAAGAACATGAGTCTTCTTGTCAGTTAAACCAGATTTTGGAAGCATAGAAAACCACGAGAGAGTAACATTCAAATCTTCAACAGGGTGTAGATTGCAAAGAGCTGGCGTTTCTGAGCTTCTAGGTTCTACCAACAAGATTATTGGTATCTCCCAGCTTAATGTCTACGGAGATTCTCAACCATCCAGGTCATGGGTGCCACAGAGAAGAGCAACAAAGAGGATCAGGGGACTGGAGACTAAAACATATAAGGAACGGTTGCTGGAATTGGGTATGTCTAGTCTAATGAAGAGAAGGACGAGGGGGGAGATGATAGTAGTCTTCCAAAAAAGGGGTTACCACAAAGAAGAGGGAGTCGAGCTATTCTCCAAGGCGCCTGAGGGCAGGACAAGAAGCAACGGATGGAAACTAATCAAGGAGAGAAGCAACCTAGAACTAAGGAGAAACTTCCTGACAGTTAGAACAATTAATCAGTGGAACAACCTTCCTCCAGAAGCTGTGAATGCTCCAACACTGGAAGTTTTTAAGAGACTGGAGAGCCATTTGTCTGAAATGGTATAGGGTTTCCTGCCTGAGCAGGGGGGGTAGATTAGATGACCTCCAAGGTCCCTTCCAACTTTTTTTATTATTATTATTATTATTATTATTATTATTATTATTATTATTATTATTATTATTATTATTATTATTATTATTATTATTATTATTATTATTATTATTATTATTATTATTATTATTATTATTATTATTCAAAAAGGCAACTGGACTTTCTTGGTTTTTTTTTCCTTGAAAACATTTTGCATCTCATCCATTGTTACTTTTCATTGTCAGGAGGAACAAAAACCAAGATTTCCATGAAGGACTGGTGATTAGGAAGGCATCAAGGTGTTGCAAATTCACCACAAATTTTGACAAGCAAAATAAATAAATGAATTTAAAAAAAAAAAAAAACCCGGAAAGGGACAATAGGAAACCACTCACATCATTGTTAAAGAAAACAACAGGGGTGTTTGTCTACTCACCAGAGAAGAGCATTTAAAGAAATGCTCCAACGCAAACACTGCAGTAACAAACAACATTTTGGCTCCAAATGAAAGCATGCCTGCCTGTTGTAAATTTGGCAGCCGCTGTTGCCATAGGCTTTAATGGGGCAGAAAAGCCTTAATAATTTTTGATGTGCTACTCAGAATTTTTCCTTCCCTTGATGTAATAATGCACCTCAGTAGTTTCCCCTGAAGTTTGACATAAAATGTATTATATGCCTGGCAGAAAATTGGAGTAAAAAGGTTAAATAGGTCTATTTGCAACACTTTTTTTAGCTTGCTACACCGGCGCTATATTTGTTTTGTGCCAAAGTTTGCAAATATTGTAGACTTCCTAAGGTCGACAAGTCTTCTCGCCATCTTGCTAGCTCTAAAATCCCCCATTGTCTACACACACATTGTCAAGTGACAAACCTCTGAGCATACACAAACATTTTCCCCGTGACTTTCAACCTGATAATAAGTTGAGAAGCAATATTATTCAGTTTCAGAATTCTGAAAGGTACATGTCTATGGAGATTCTCCATCATTTCGGGTCATGGTTATCCCAAAGGTGCTTTTCCAAAAGGCAACTGGACTTTCTTGTTTTTTTTTTTCTTTGAAAACATGTAGCTTATCATCCAAGAAGCTTCTTCAGTTCTGAAAGGTACAATATTTTATCAAGATACTTAGGGCTTTATTGCAATTTTATTTTCTCCCGCTACACAAGCAAGCTAAGATATTGAAGTCCATGTACGTGCATGGAACAGGGATAAAGATCAATGTGATGGAAATCAGTTTGATTAGAAATGCTGTCTGATGTATTACAAGAAAGCATGGCTTTTATGTATTCCGGCAGCCTCCTATTACAGAGTTTTATCATTATTTCAACTTCAGTTTCATTTTTGCCCAAAGAATATCGCCATGCTCCTCTCTGTCTAGTTTAATGAAAAGGACTAGGGGTGACATGACAGCAGTGTTCCAACATCTCAGGGGCTGCCACAAAGAAGAGGGAGTCAAGCTATTCTCCAAAGCGTCTGAAGGCAGGACAAGAAGCAACGGATGGAAACTAACCAAGGAGAGAAGCAATCTAGAACTAAGGAGAAACTTCCTGACAGTTAGAACAATTAACCAGTGGAACAACCTGCCTCCAGAAGCTGTGAATGCTCCAACACTGAAGGCTTTCAAAAAGAGACTGGACAACCATTTGTCTGAAATATACTAAAGAAGAAGAAGAAGAAGAAGAAGAAGAAGAAGAAGAAGAAGAAGAAGAAGAAGAAGAAGAAGAAGAAGAAGAAGAAGAAGAAGAAGAAGAAGAAGAAGAAGAAGAAGAAGAAGAAGAA
>JALGBA010002630.1:0-13125 GCA_023970755.1 Azemiops feae
CCGCCCAATAAAGAAACTACCAGGAACACCTCCATCAACCCTGATAGGACAAGCCACTAAGTATATAAAGAGAGAGCAAATTCCTCTCTCTTCTAGCACTGATGATGTTACCTAGTTGGGTCACGAAACGTCTGCAAGAAAACCACCAAGCTCAGAGAGCACCAAGGACCCCTGAAGAGACAATGTCGTTGGATGATGGACCAAGTGGCTCCTTAGCTCCGGCTTTATTATTTATATAATAACAATGATATGCGTGTTTGTGTGTGCGCGCACGTGAGAGGGTGTATGATAATACTATATAATTTATAATCATGATGACATTTATCTGCCCCATCTAGCTAGAGGTTTAGAAAGCCCCTTTTTAGCTTCCCAGTCAGTCAATATGGGCTGAGCAAGTGAGCGGAAGGCCAGCGAGATTCCTTCACTCCTCTTTCCCCTCGCACTTTACAAGAGGCCCACGCAGTAGGCACCATGCCATCACTTAGAAAGCAGCTGCCCGCCGGCCCTCCCCGCCGTCCCTTGTTTCTCTACCACTCCTAAACCCTCCATTCCAGATTCACCCGCCTGGGATTGCATCGATGCCTATGCTTTCGCAGTAAAAACTGTGCCGAAAGAAATAGACCTTTTTAATGTGATTTTAAAGTTATTATCCTCTATCTTTATTAGTAACGCCTTATTAATGTTAATAGGGCGAAGGGAAGCCCTTTTGCTGCGACGCGGGGACACAAAAACATCACCTAATATTACTGAGGTTTCATTAATAAATACTACACTTAAAACTCCATTTAAAAGCTTTATTTCTTTTTGCGGCTGCTCGGCTCACCTGCGGCAGTACGAGGCTTTTTTCCCTTCTTGCGGCAGCGTAGAGCAGAAGAGAGGACAGGAAGGTGCCGACGGGTGACTAAAAGCAACGGACAAGACGTCGGCCATGATAGGAAGGTCGAGTCCAAATGAACTGGGGGATGGCCAATTTGGACGGACGGGAGGTCGCCATGCCGAGAAGGTCTAGGACAGTGTTAATGCTATGGGACGGAAAAACGTGCCCTCCTGTGGTCAAAACGGGTATTGCGGCCGCCGAAATAAATAAACCTTTTGAATGGGATTTTAAGGTTATTATTCTCTATCTTTATTATTAACGCCTTATTAATATTAATAGGGCGACGGGAGGACCTTTTGCTGCGACCCTGGGGCAGAGTAAGATAACCTAATATTAGTAAGGTTTTATTAATAAAGAATAATAAACTTAAAACGCCATTTAAAAGGTTTATTTCTTTTGGTGGCTGCTGTACCTGCTTGTCCCTTAGCGAGAGATGGCGCGGCCTTCAAAAAGGCCTGTAATGATGAATTAAGGTTACTTTGATAGGTGCTAACTTTAAAGATAAACCTCACCAAACATACATAAATTTATTGCTATGGTTAATATTAAAAGGAGTGAGATTAGATTTTACTTTCGCTGCTAGTTTTGAAACTGACGCATTTATTAAAATGTTTTATGTCTACCTACATCACACTAATTTCTTGCTGCATCTTAGTTTCGAATCTTCCTAGTATGCCCATTCGTGAATATCATTTCACTGGGGTGAAAAATAGACAGCTAGTCAATTGGGGTGGAAGGTGCCGGGCTAGAAATTGGGGGTGGGGGCTGAGTTTTAGTACCACCTTAGGGATGAGAAACCAGCTTTGGGCCAATTCCTCTCCTAGTCAGCCTAAGTCTAACCCTAACCCTAGGGCTGTTGCTGCATGGCGAAAATAAGAGAAGGAAGGAGCATTAGATATATTTGCCGCCCTTGAGTTATTTATAAAAATAACCAAAAGGCTGGATTAAAAACATATGCAAAATTTAGAGAGGCTTTGGTATAGTCGTGCGTTAAGGCACACAGGACTAGTAAAAAGTGGGAGGCTTGTGAGTTCTAATCTTGCTTTTAGAGGCAGAAAAGTCATGGGTCAGTTCAATCCAAAACCAGCATTTGGGCCAGGCACTCTCTCTCGGCACTAGGAAGGAAGAGCAACGGCAAACCATTTTGTCTGAAATGGTTATAGGGTTGGCCTGCCTAAGCAGGGGTTGGACTAGAAGACCTCCCAAGGTCCCTTTCAAACTCGTTTTCTTTCTAGTATAACCGCAGATGGGGGGGGGGGTGAAACCTTTGCCAAGAAAACCGCAGCGGATTTGGTCAGGCAATGGCCAGGAGTCGAGACTAAGTGGAAAGCACAAAATAATATTAAGAATAACAGCAATAACTTACTAAACGCCCGGCTCCCTCCGGTGATGTTACTAGAAGGGAGTGCGAACATAGGCAATTGAGTTCATCGGGCAACGCGTGTCGTGGGAACGCAACTCCTAGTACCCACGCCGCCCATGAAAAGGCGGCGTCGAGCGGCAGATTCGGGGAAGCTTCCCTGAAGCCCCCGCCTCACCTGGCCTTGCTGCAAAGGCAGCAGCGCCGCCGGCTCCACCTTTGCCTTCTCCTTCGCCCTGGGACAGCCTTCTCGGGGCGTCGCCGGGCTGTGACGCCATCAGAAGGCGCGTCCCCTATTTCGGCAGAGAAGCCGAAAGGCACCATAGAGGTAGGAAAGGAGAGCGGAGGGCAGAGTGGGCTTTCCGCTCTTGAAACCGTCGAACTTGGGAATCGCCATAGAAATGTAACCAGAGAGCTCGGGTGGAAATGGTAGAGCGGCCGGTAGGACCAAGACTTCCGAGTTTGCTGGAGCATATATGGAGGAAGACTTTGGATTGGAGTTAAGGACGGAAAAAAGACAATGCAGAAATCTGGATTGTATTGGGGCGCCCTATATAAAAGCCCCCCGCAAAGGTGGAGTGTCACAGAGTATTGCACATCCATTCCCAGCCAGCAGGGGACAAGTTTAATCCCTATAAGTCATCCAGCGTTTCTCAAACTTGGCAATTTTTGTGGACTTCAAGTCCCAGAATTCCCCAGCCTGCATGCAGTTTGCATGGTTTATCCAGGGAAAGCAGGAACTGTATTAAATTGGACTCCAGGGTTGACCGAGTACACCACCTCCAAATTTGTGACGTCCCCTAAAATTTGCAGGCAACCCCCAAGTGATCGCAATAAATAAATAAAAACACAAACGTATTTATTTAGCGTATGGCACAATACACTCCGATAGTATGTTTTCACTAGCCTCCACTAGTTGTGACACTGCTTAGGTTTTACAAAAGCAGCCAAGGCCATTAAGTGATGCTCCAGTCAGAGCTGAAGAACCTTCTTGTATGAGAAGCGAAACGTCTTCAAAGAAAATCAAGGAAGTCCAGTTGCCTCCTGAAAAAGCATCTTTGGGACAATTATGACCCGGATGACTGAGAATCTCCATAGACAGTGAGAGACAATGCGGGATACTTAAGGCACTGGACTAGAAATCGGAAGACTGTCGGTTCTACTCCCACCTTAGGCATGAAAGTCAACTGTGGTGACCTTGGGGTCAGTCCTTCTCTCTTGGTCCTAGTAAGGAGGCAATGCCAAACCACCAGCTTCCCATCATAGCTATCTGCCATTGCATTGACGCACCACCGAATGTGTGCAGCTGGGGCCTGTGCACACCTGCAACATATCGTGTAGATCTATCTATCTATCTACTATGTAATCTATCTATTATCTATCTAATCTATCACATCTATCTATCTATCTATCTATTATTCTATTATCTATCTAGTCTATCTAATATTAAAGGAGGCGGCCTGCCACTTCAATGGTTAGACGGCCTATTGGTATCTGAACAAAAATCTTTATAACATTTATATTTTATTGTGTTTTTCTAATCTAGGTGAAATGTTAATATATACTGCAAGTCCATGTATGATATGCCATACGCTAAATAAATAAGTAAACAACCGCCCAATCAAGAAACTACCAGGAACACCTCCATCAACACTGATAGGACAAGCCACTAAGTATATAAAGAGAGAGCAAATTCCTCTCTCTTCTAGCACTGATGATGTTACCTAGTTGGGTCACGAAACGTCTGCAAGAAAAACACCAAGCTCAGAGAGCACCAAGGACCCCTGAAGAGACAATGTTGTTGGATGATGGACCAAGTGGCCCCTTAGCTCCGGCTTTATTATTTATATAATAACAATGATATGCGTGTGGTGTGTGTGCGCGTGTGTATGAAATACTATATAATCTTATATCATGATTAAACATTTATCTGCCCCATCTTGACTAGAGGTTTAGAAAGCCCCTTTTAGCTTCCCAGTCAGTCAATATGGGCTGAGCAAGTGAAGCTGGAGGCAGCCGAGATTTCCTTCCCTTCACTTTCCCCTCGCCATTCTCCGCTCGCCTCTTTCCCCTCGCACTTTACATATGCCCAGAGGCACCGTGCTTTGCGACGTAAAACTGTGCCGAAAGAAATAGACCTTTTAAATGGGATTTTAAAGTTATTATCCTCTATCTTTATTAGTAACGCCTTATTAATGTTATTAGGGCGAAGGGAAGCCCTTTTGCTGCGACGCGGGGACACAAAAACATCACCTAATATTACTGAGGTTTCATTAATAAATACTACACTTAAAACTCCATTTAAAAGCTTTATTTCTTTTTGTGGCTGCTCGGCTCACCTGCGGCAGTACGAGGCTTTTTTCCCTTCTTGCGGCAGCGTAGAGCAGAAAAGAGGACAGGAAGGTGCCGACGGATGACTAAAAGCAACGGACAAGAAGTCGGCCCTAATAGGAAGGTCGATTCCAAATGAACTGGGGGATGGCCAATCTGGACGGACGGGAGGTCGCCATGCCGAGAAGGTCTAGGTGTTAATGCTATGGGACGGAAAAACGTGCCCTCCTGTGGTCAAAAAGGGGTATTGCGGCCGCCGAAATAAATAAACCTTTTGAATGGGATTTTAAGGTTATTATTCTCTATCTTTATTATTAACGCCTTATTAATATTAATAGGGCGACGGGAGGCCCTTTTGCTGCGACCCTGGGGCAGAATAAGATAACCTAATATTAGTAAGGTTTTATTAATAAAGAATAATAAACTTAAAACGCCATTTAAAAGGTTTATTTCTTTTGGTGGCTGCTGTACCTGCTTGTCCCTTAGCGAGAGATGGCGCGGCCTTCAAAAAGGCCTATAATGATGAATTAAGGTTACTTTGATAGGTGCTAACTTAGATAAACCTCACCAAACATACATAAATTTATTGCTATGGTTAATATTAAAATGAGTTGAGATTAGATTTTACCTTCTCTGCTAGTTTTGAAACTGATGCATTTATTAAAATGTTTTATGTCTACCTACATCACACCTATTTCTTGCTGCATCTTAGTTTCTAATCTTCCTAGTATGCCCGTTCGTGAATATCATTTCACTAGGGTGAAAAATTGACAGCTAGTCAATTGGGGTGGAAGGTGCCAGGCTAGAAATTGGGGGGCGGGGGGCTGAGTTTTAGTACCACCTTAGGTATGAGAAACCAGCTTTGGGCCAATTCCTCTCCTAGTCAGCCTAAGTCTAACCCTAACCCTAGGGTTGTTGCTGCATGGCGAAAATAAGAGAAGGAAGGAGCAATAGATATATTTGCCGCCTTGAGTTATTTATAAAAATAACAAAGGCTGGATCAAAAAAATACGCAAAGTTTAGAGCGGCTTTGGTCTAGTCGTGGTTAAGGCAGCAGACTAGAAAGTGGGAGGCTGTGAATTCTAATCTTGCTTTTAGAGGCAGAAAAGTCATCTGGGTCAGTCACTCCAAAACCAGCTTTGGGCCAGTCACTCTCTCTCGGCCCTAGGAAGGAAGCAACGGCAAACCGTTTGTCTGAAATGGTATAGGGTTGCCTGCCTAAGCAGGGGGTTGGACTAGAAGACCTCCGAGGTCCCTTCCAACTCGGTTATTCTACTCTAACCGCAGCTGGGGAGGGGGGGGGGAGAAACCTTGCCAAGAAAACCGCAGGGATTTGGTCAGGCAATGGCCAGGAGTCGAGACTAAGTGGAAAGCACCAAATAATATTAAGAACAGCAGCAATAACTTACTAAACGCCCGGCTCCCTCCGGTTCTGTTACTGGAAGGGAGTGCGAACCCAGGCAATTGAGTTCATCGGGCAACGCGTGTCGTGGGAACGCAACTCCTAGTACCCACGCCGCGCGGCAGATTCGGGGTCCCTTCCCTGAAGCCCCCGCCTCACCTGGCCTTGATCCAGAGGCAGCAGCGCCGCCGGCTCCACCTTTGCCTTCTCCGTGCTTCTCCTTCGCCGTGGGACAGCCTTCTCGGGGCGTCGCCGGCCTGTGACGCCATCAGAAGGCGCCTCCCCTATTTCGGCAGAGAAGCGGAAAGGCACCATAGAGGTAGGAAAGGAGAGCGGAGGGCAGACTGGGCTTTCTGCTCTGAAACCCTCGAACTTGGGAATCGCCATAGAAATGTAACAGAGAGCTCGGGTGGAAATGGTAGAGCGGCCGATAGAAACAAGACTTCCGAGTTTGCTGGAGCATATATGGAGGAAGGCTTTGGATTGGAGTTAAGGACGGAAAAAAGACAATGCAGAAATCTGGATTGTATTGGGGGCGCCCTATATAAAAGCCCCCCGCAAAGGTGGAGTGTCACAGAGTATTGCACATCCATTCCCAGCCAGCAGGGGACAAGTTTAATCCCTATAAGTCATCCAGCGTTTCTCAAACTTGGCAATTTTTGTGGACTTCAAGTCCCAGAATTCCCAAGCCTGCATGCAGTTTGCAGGTAACTAAATGGTTTATCCAGGGAAAGCAGGAACTGTATTAAATTGGACTCCAGGGTTGACCGAGTACACCACCTCCAAATTTGTGACGTCCCCTAAAATTTGCTGGCAACCCCCAAGCGATCGCAATAAATAAATAAAAACACAAACGTATTTATTTAGCGTATGGCACAATACACTCCGATAGTATCTTTTCACTAGCCTCCACTAGTTGTGACACTGCTTAGGTTTTACAAAAGCAGCCAAGGCCATGAAGTGATGCTCCAGTCAGAGCTGAAGAACCTTCTTGTATGAGAAGCGAAACGTCTTCAAAGAAAATCCAGAAAGTCCAGTTGCCTCCTGAAAAAGCATCTTTGGGACAATTATGACCCGGATGACTGAGAATCTCCATAGACAGTGAGAGACAATGCGGGATACTTAAGGCACTGGACTAGAAATCGGAAGACTGTCGGTTCTAGTCCCACCTTAGGCATGAAAGTCAACTGTGGTGACCTTGGGGTCAGTCCTTCTCTCTTGGTTCTAGTAACGAGGCAATGCCAAACCACCAGCTTCCCATCATAGCTATCTGCAATTGCATTGACGCACCACCGAATGTGTGCAGCTGGGGCCTGCGCACACCTGCAACATATCGTGTAGATCTATCTATCTATCTATCTATCTATCTATCTGTCTATCTATCTATCTATCTATCTATCTATCATCTATCTAATCAATCAATCAATCAATCAATCTATCTATCAATCTATCTATCTATCTATCTATCTATCTATCTATCTATCTATCTATCTATCTATCTATCTATCTATCTATCTATCTATCATCTATCTAATCAATCAATCAATCAATCAATCATCTATCTATCTATCTATCTATCTATCTATCTATCTATCTATCTATCTATCTATCTATCTATCTATCTATCTATCTATCTATCTATCTAATATAAAGGAGGCTGCACTTCAATGGTTAGACGGCCTATTGGTATCTGAACAAAAATCTTTTTAACATTTATATTTTATTGTGTTTTTCTAATCTAGGAGAAATGTTAATATATACTGCAAGTCCATGTATGATATGCCATACGCTAAATAAATAAGTAAACAACCGCCCAATCAAGAAACTACCAGGAACACCTCCATCAACACTGATAGGACAAGCCACTAAGTATATAAAGAGAGAGCAAATTCCTCTCTCTTCGAGCACTGATGATGTTACCTAGTTGGGTCACGAAACGTCTGCAAGAAAACCACCAAGCTCAGAGAGCACCAAGGACCCCTGAAGAGACAATGTTGTTGGATGATGGACCAAGTGGCCCCTTAGCTCCGGCTTTATTATTTATATAATAACAATGATATGCGTGTGTTTGTGTGTGTGTGTGCGTGGGTGTATGATAATACTATATAATTTATATTATGATTACATTTATCTGCCCCATCTCGCCTAGAGGTTTAGAAAGCCCCTTTTAGCTCCCCAGTCAGTCAATATGGGCTGAGCAAGTGAAGCTGGAGGCAGCCGAGATTTCCTTCCCTCCACTTTCCCCTCGCCATTCTCCGCTCGCCTCTTTCCCCTCGCACTTTACATATGCCCAGAGGCACCGTGCACACTTAGAAGCAGCTGCCCGCCGGCCTCCCCGCCCGTCCCTTGTTTCTTCCATCCCTAACCCTCCATTCCAGATTCACCCGCCTGGGATTGCCTCGATGCCTATGCTTTGCGACGTAAAACTGTGCCGAAAGAAATAGACCTTTTTAATGGGATTTTAAACTTATTATCCTCTATCTTTATTAGTAACGCCTTATTAATGTTAATAGGGCGAAGGGAAGCCCTTTTGCTGCGACGCGGGGACACAAAAACATCACCTAATATTACTGAGGTTTCATTAATAAATACTACACTTAAAACTCCATTTAAAAGCTTTCTTTCTTTTTGTGGCTGCTCGGCTCACCTGCGGCAGTACGAGGCTTTTTTCACTTCTTGCGGCAGCGGAGAGCAGAAAAGAGGACAGGAAGGTGCCGACGGATGACTAAAAGCAACGGACAAGAGGTCGGCCATAATAGGAAGGTCGATTCCAAATGAACTGGGGGATGGCCAATTTGGACGGACGGGAGGCCGCCATGCCGAGAAGGTCTAGGTGTTAATGGTATGGGACGGAAAAACGTGCCCTCCTGTGGTCAAAACGGGTATTGCGGCCACCGAAATAAATAAAACCTTTTGAATGGGATTTTAAGGTTATTATTCTCTCTCTTTATTATTAACGCCTTATTAATATTAATAGGGCGACGGGAGGCCCTTTTGCTGCGACCCTGGGGCAGAGTAAGATAACCTAATATTAGTAAGGTTTTATTAATAAAGAATAATAAACTTAAAACGCAATTTAAAAGGTTTATTTCTTTTGGTGGCTGCTGTACCTGCTTGTCCCTTAGCGAGAGATGGCGCGGCCTTCAAAAAGGCCTGTAATGATGAATTAAGGTTACTTTGATAGGTGCTAACTTTAAAGATAAACCTCACCAAACATACATAAATTTATTGCTATGCTTAATATTAAAATGAGTGAGATTAGATTTTACCTTCGCTGCTAGTTTTGAAACTGACGCATTTATTAAAATGTTTTATGTCTACCTACATCACACTAATTTCTTGCTGCATCTTAGTTTCTAATCTTCCTAGTATGCCCATTCGTGAATATCATTTCACTGGGGGGAAAAATAGACAGCTAGTCAATTGGGGTGGAAGGTGCCAGGCTAGAAATTGGGGGTGGGGGCTGAGTTTTAGTACCACCTTAAGGTATGAGAAACCAGCTTTGGGCCAATTCCTCTCCTAGTCAGCCTAAGTCTAACCCTAACCCTAGGGCTGTTGCTGCATGGCGAAAATAAGAGAAGGAAGGAGCATTAGATATATTTGCCGCCTTGAGTTATTTATAAAAAAATAACAAAGGCTGCATTAAAAAAATACGCAAAATTTAGAGCGGCTTTGGTCTAGTCGTGGTTAAGGCAGCAGACTAGAAAGTGGGAGGCTGTGAGTTCTAATCTTGCTTTTAGAGGCAGAAAAGTCATCTGGGTCAGTCACTCCAAAACCAGCTTTGGGCCAGTCACTCTCTCTCGGCCCTGGGAAGGAAGCAACGGCATTTGTCTGAAATGGTATAGGGTTGCCTGCCTAAGCAGGGGGTTGGACTAGAACACCTCCAAGGTCCCTTCCAACTCGGTTATTCTATTCTAACCGCAGCTGGGGGGAAAAACCTTGCCAAGAAAACCGCAGGGATTTGGTCAGGCAATGGCCAGGAGTCGAGACTAAGTGGAAAGCACCAAATAATATTACGAATAACAGCAATAACTTGCTAAACGCCCGGCTCCCTCCGGTGATGTTACTAGAAGGGAGTGCGAACACAGGCAATTGAGTTCATCGGGCAACGCGTGTCGTGGGAACGCAACTCCTAGTACCCACGCCGCCCGTGAAAAGGCGGCGTCGAGCGGCAGATTCGGGGAAGCTTCCCTGAAGCCCCCGCCTCACCTGGCCTTGATGCAAAGGCAGCAGCGCCGCCGGCTCCACCTTTGCCTTCTCCTTCGCCCCGGGACAGCCTTCTCGGGGCGTCGCCGGGCTGTGACGCCATCAGGAGGCGCGTCCCCTATTTCGGCAGAGAAGCGGAAAGGCACCATAGAGGTAGGAAAGGAGAGCGGAGGGCAGAGTGGGCTTTCCGCTCTTGAAACCGTCGAACTTGGGAATCGCCATAGAAATGTAACCAGAGAGCTCGGGTGGAAATGGTAGAGCGGCCGGTAGGACCAAGACTTCCGAGTTTGCTGGAGCATATATGGAGGAAGACTTTGGATTGGAGTTAAGGACGGAAAAAAGACAATGCAGAAATCTGGATTGTATTGGGGCGCCCTATATAAAAGCCC
Organism: Azemiops feae; assembly: GCA_023970755.1. Taxonomy (NCBI): domain Eukaryota; kingdom Metazoa; phylum Chordata; class Lepidosauria; order Squamata; family Viperidae; genus Azemiops; species Azemiops feae. The sequence continues at coordinate 10,566 of JALGBA010002630.1, forward strand.
CCCGCAAAGGTGGAGTGTCACAGAGTATTGCACATCCATTCCCAGCCAGCAGGTGACAAGTTTAATCCCTATAAGTCATCCAGCGTTTCTCAAACTTGGCAATTTTTGTGGACTTCAAGTCCCAGAATTCCCCAGCCTGCATGCAGTTTGCAGGTAACTAAATGGTTTATCCAGGGAAAGCAGGAACTGTATTAAATTGGACTCCAGGGTTGACTGAGTACACCACCTCCAAATTTGTGACGTCCCCTAAAATTTGCTGGCAACCCCCAAGTGATCGCAATAAATAAATAAAAACACAAACGTATTTATTTAGCGTATGGCACAATACACTCCGATAGTATCTTTTCACTAGCCTCCACTAGTTGTGACACTGCTTAGGTTTTACAAAAGCAGCCAAGGCCATTAAGTGATGCTCCAGTCAGAGCTGAAGAACCTTCTTGTATGAGAAGCGAAACGTCTTCAAAGAAAATCAAGAAAGTCCAGTTGCCTCCTGAAACAGCATCTTTGGGACAATTATGACACGGATGACTGAGAATCTCCATAGACAGTGAGAGACAATGCGGGATACTTAAGGCACTGGACTAGAAATCGGAAGACTGTCGGTTCTACTCCCACCTTAGGCATGAAAGTCAACTGTGGTGACCTTGGGGTCAGTCCTTCTCTCTTGGTCCTAGTAAGGAGGCAATGCCAAACCACCAGCTTCCCATCATAGCTATCTGCAATTGCATTGACGCACCACCGAATGTGTGCAGCTGGGGCCTGTGCACACCTGCAACATATCGTGTGGATCTATCTATCTATCTATCTATCTATCTATCTATCTATCTATCTATCTATCTATCTATCTATCTTATCTATCTATCTATCTATCTATCTATCTATCTATCTATCTATCTATCTATCTATCTATCTAATATAAAGGAGGCTGCACTTCAATGGTTAGACGGCCTATTGGTAACTGAACAAAAATCTTTTTAACATTTATATTTTATTGTGTTTTTCTAATCTAGGTGAAATGTTAATATATACTGCAAGTCCATGTATGATATGCCATACGCTAAATAAATAAGTAAACAACCGCCCAATCAAGAAACTACCAGGAACACCTCCATCAACCCTGATAGGGCAAGCCACTAAGTATATAAAGAGAGAGCAAATTCCTCTCTCTTCTAGCACTGATGATGTTACCTAGTTGGGTCACGAAAAGTCTGCAAGAAAACCACCAAGCTCAGAGAGCACCAAGGACCCCTGAAGAGACAATGTTGTTGGATGATGGACCAAGTGGCCCCTTAGCTCCGGCTTTATTATTTATATAATAACAATGATATGCGTGTGTGTGTGTGTGTGTGTGCGTGCGTGGGTGTATGATAATACTATATAATTTATATTATGATTACATTTATCTGCCCCATCTCGCCTAGAGGTTTAGAAAGCCCCTTTTAGCTTCCCAGTCAGTCAATATGGGCTGAGCAAGTGAAGCTGGAGGCAGCAGAGATTTCCTTCCCTCCACTTTCCCCTCGCCATTCTCCGCTCGCCTCTTTCCCCTCGCACTTTACATATGCCCAGAGGCACCGTGCACACTTAGAAGCAGCTGCCCGCCGGCCTCCCCGCCCGTCCCTTGTTTCTTCCATCCCTAAACCCTCCATTGCAGATTCACCCGCCTGGGATTGCCTCGATGCCTATGCTTTGCGACGTAAAACTGTGCCGAAAGAAATAGACCTTTTTAATGGGATTTTAAAGTTATTATCCTCTATCTTTATTAGTAACGCCTTATTAATGTTAATAGGGCGAAGGGAAGCAAGCCCTTTTGCTGCGACGCGGGGCCACAAAAACATCACCTAATATTACTGAGGTTTCATTAATAAATACTACACTTAAAACTCCATTTTAAAAGCTTTGTTTCTTTTTGTGGCTGCTCGGCTCACCTGCGGCAGTACGAGGCTTTTTTCCCTTCTTGCGGCAGCGTAGAGCAGAAAAGAGGACAGGAAGGTGCCGGCGGATGACTAAAAGCAACGGACAAGAATTCGGCCATAATAGGAAGGTCGATTCCAAATGAACTGGGGGATGGCCAATCTGGACGGACGGGAGGTCGCCATGCCGAGAAGGTCTAGGTGTTAATGCTATGGGACGGAAAAACGTGCCCTCCTGTGGTCAAAAAGGGGTATTGCGGCCGCCGAAATAAATAAACCTTTTGAATGGGATTTTAAGGTTATTATTCTCTATCTTTATTATTAACGCCTTATTAATATTAATAGGGCGACGGGAGGCCCTTTTGCTGCGACCCTGGGGCAGAATAAGATAACCTAATATTAGTAAGGTTTTATTAATAAAGAATAATAAACTTAAAACGCCATTTAAAAGGTTTATTTCTTTGGTGGCTGCTGCACCTGCTTGTCCCTTAGCGAGAGATGGCGCGGCCTTCAAAAAGGCCTATGATGATGAATTAAGGTTACTTTGATAGGTGCTAACTTTAAAGATAAACCTCACCAAACATATATAAATTTATTGCTATGGTTAATATTAAAAGGAGTGAGATTAGATTTTACCTTCGCTGCTAGTT
>JALGBA010002631.1:0-68473 GCA_023970755.1 Azemiops feae
ATGATACCACTCTAATGGCAGAAAGTGAAGAGGAACTAAAGAGCCTCTTGATGCGGGTGAAGAAGGAGAGTGCAAAAGTTTGCTTGAAACTCAACATTAAGAAAACCAAGATCATGGCATCTGGCCCTCTCAATTCCTGGCAAATAGATGGGGAAGAAATGGAGGTAGTGACAGATTTTATCTTCCTGGGCTCTAAGATCACCACAGATGGAGACTGCTGCCAAGAAATTAAAAGACGCTTGCTCCTGGAGAGGAAAGCTTTGGCAAATTTAGACAGCATACTAAAAAGCAGAGACATCACCCTGCCAACAAAAGTACGTATAGTCAAGGCCATGGTTTTCCCAGTTGCAATGTATGGCTGTGAAAGTTGGACCATAAGAAAGGCTGAACGCAAAAGAATTGAGGCCTTTGAACTATGGTGCTGGAGAAGACTCCTGCGAGTCCCTTGGACTGCAAGGCGATCAAACCGGTCAGTCCTAGAGGAGATCAATCCTGACTGCTCCTTAGAAGGCCAGATCCTGAAGTTGAAACTCAAGTACTTTGGCCACCTAATGAAAAGGAAGGACTCACTGGAGAACAGCCTAATGCTGGGAAAGATTGAGGGCAATAGAAGAAGGGGACGACAGAGAATGAGGTGGCTGGATGGAGTCACTGAAGCAGTAGGTGTGAGCTTAAATGGACTCCAAAAGATGGTAGAGGACAGGAAGGCTTGGAGGAACGTTGTCCATGGGGTCGCGATGGGTCAGACATGACTTTGCAACTAACAACAACAACTACTACTACTACTTTATTATAATCAGTAACCATTCTGCACATAGAATAATGTGAGAAAAAGTACAAATGAAATATTAATACAGATTATAGCTGCCATTCATTACATTTACACAATCGTGTATCAAGTCCTGCATGCTAACAATTAGTTCATTTCCTATTGAATTTTACTCATGTACCTCTCTCTAACACAAAATTATATTTTTATTTTCTGGAAGCTGTAAGGCCCTGCCTCAGCTAAATCTCTCAAGAAAGCAGAAATCTTGAAACTGGCATCATTTCAAAATGAACTTTTATTGAGAGTCAGTGACAGCAAGAGAAGGCAGGCAGAATCTGAAGTTCCCGGGTGAAATTGATAGGCTAAACCCCATTGTTCAAAACCCCTCCCAACTGCCCAGTCCATAGGAGCCAATCCAGAGGTGCAAAGGGGTTGTGAGAACTCCAGATGGAAACTGTGGTAAGATGTTCCCAGGCATCTCTTCCTTGGTGAGGTGAGGCAGATGACCTCGGACAGTGGAACCGAGCCACTTAATTATCTCATACCATCCAGCACTCAATTGACTAGATCCGCATTCATCACATCATGAAGCACTTTGTTAATTCTTTGCTAAAAACAAGTTATACTACCAACATTCACACAATCTGTTAACGAAGTATAATGATATTTGTGAATGAGTTCGGAGGACCAGAGAAAGAGATGCAGGGAAGGATCAGATAAGATGGGGGTTTTTTTGGGGGGGGCAACCCACAGTTGCGTAACAGGCAGAGAAAGGAACTCAGAAAAAGTCCTCCCTAAATTTTTTGACTGTCAAAAGAGAAGGTGAAAGATTTGTACTTTCACACTGCAAGATTTTGTTAATATAGCGTTACAATAAAGTAGAATTACTTCATCTGGTCATTTCTCCTATCTCCTCTACCTGAGTGAAGATTAGCCTTGCAACTTTCTTAACAAATCCTTGCTTTCTGGTAATCACCCTATTGTTTGCAAGAAGTTTATGAATACTCTAGTTATTTGTGTATTTTGTTTACTTGAAAGGTGACCTTTGCTAGATTGTTATATATGATTGACTATTTTTGCCAATTACATTTTGTCAATATACATTTTATCAGTATACTACATGATTTAGAAATATTGCTGAATCTTTGTACTTCAATTTTGAAGATAATGGTAACACTTGTTCTCCCAACTCACAATATTTGCAAGTTAAACAACCATAGAAGAAAGATTGAAATGTAAAAAGTGATAAGAGATAAGAAACCAAGATTTCTGCTTTTAAATTCCTGGATGTTTCCATTCTAGTTCCATCCATTTCTAAAGAAGAGGGAGTTGTACAATCTTTCCCTGCTGAAAGTGTACTTGGATCAGAATGGAGATGTAGCAGCAGATCTGGATATTATCAGTATGGTAGTTCTCCCCAAAGAGGATCCCATCAACAAGCAATTGGGGAGTTTTGAAAGACAAAGACATGTAATCAACCAAGATACTTTGTCACAGTTAAAGTTGCTCAACAAGGTGGGGAAAATATTGGTGTCTTTTCTCTTTTTTCCAAAGCTGTTTCCAGTGGGCTAAACCCAGTCAAAAAAGTGGGTAACCTTCACTGAGAACTGAATGTGTGGAGTAAACTTTATTTGCTGCCCATCTCACTATTGATAATGACTTGAAAACTGAAGTATTAAAGCATCGCTTTGGTGCAAAAAAAATCTTAATATCAGAAATAATAAGGGGGAGAGTGCTTCCGGTGTGTGCTGACTGTAGACCCGGGGAAAATTGCTCCGCTCCCCAGGTCTGAAATTTCTTCGCTGGCGGGCCCATTTGGGCTAAATGCCACCCTGGAGGGGTGGCCACCGAAGGGCGAATCTTTGAGGAACGGGAGCCGGCGGTAGCCGGCTTACTGAACCCAAAGCAGCCCCTGGAACCAGCAAAAGAAAGGCGGATCGCATTTATGCGAGCCGCCATTCCCAGCTGATCGTCGGAGACAGAAAACAGCTGATTTGGAAGGCAAGCAGTTCGGACGGGTGAGAATACGCTTCTTTTCTCTTTATGAAGTGGATTTAATGGAAGACTGTCTTTAAAACGAAGCTGGAAGGCTGAAGGGGGGAAGGAGGTGGATTTATTCCCCCCCCCTCCCGGATAAACGGCGGTTTAAGCGTAAGAACCAATTTGGATTACTTTAAAAACTTTTCTAACTGGAGAAAATATCTTATTTTGGAAGGAGAGGAGGACTTAATTGGGAAAGCTACTCTGTTTTTTTTCTTGTTGTTACTTTTACTAACTTTAAAGAACTTTAAAGAACTTTGAAACTAAGTTCCCACTTCGGACATCTTTTTTTCTTTTTTTTTACCACCTAGAGGCTACATTGTAATTTTCCTCTCTTTGTTCTCTGATAGCTTTGTTTATTCAGCTGCAAGACTTGGCTGTAAGCCCAGACATTCTTATCTCTCTCAAAAGCTATTGAGAGGGAAGTTCCCAGCTCCTTCTGTGAATGTTTAGTCTTCTTAATTAGCTATATATTTTTTATAGTAAAAAATAGGGTTTTGTTTTTTCCTGTGGGTGACTGCGAAATAATTTTTTTTAATTTACAATTAGATCATTTTTTGTTATAATATTTTTGTTTTTACATCATAATTTTTTCCTTTTTTTTTCTATTTCTTTTTTCTCCTTTTTGATTTTTCTTTTGGGTATAAATACATCTCTTTTTGGCCTTTTTGTTTGCTCTTTTTACTTTTACTTTTTATTCTCCCTCCTTTTGGGATGGTTTCAGAAATTTTTTGTTGTTCCCTCTTTTTCTTAATTAATTTTTGTTGGAATTATTAGCACTTTTTTCTTCTTTTTTTTTTCTTTTTTCCCGTTAAAATACATGTGCCTTGTCTCCTGATAATAGGAGGGCATTGGATTACAATTGGCCATCGGGCCCTCTGGTGGATTATAAATAAATACAACAACTAGAAGATGAGTATCTCAAATTTGGCCAAAGGGGTGAAGAAGGGCTCTTCAGCCCCCGCTTCAACCTCAGTGAGCCCAGCTCCTCAAAAATCAATTACTACATTTTTACAACAGGAAACTCAACAAAAAGATACGCAAGCGATACTCCAAGCAATCGCAGACACTAAAATGGAAATGAAAAAAGATTATGTAGACTTGAAAAGTGACCTTCTTAAAATGGATCAAAAAATGGAAACTTTCCAACAGGCAATGATAGATACTCAACAAAGAATACAAAAAATAGAAGATAAGTCGGAGATGGTGGATCAGAAATTAGAAGCATTACAAGATGAAAACCAGAGATTGGCGCATGTCAATGCGGAATTGGAAGATAGTATCGCTGTCATGGAGATGGAGCGTGCGTCATACTTTTTGAGATTCCAAAACATTACGGAAGAGAAAGATGAGAACCTGTTAGAGTTGATGTGTGAGCTATTGGCGGATCGACTTGGACTGGAAATGGATCAAATGAAAAAAGAACTGGACCAGGTCTTTAGAGTCAACTCAAGCTATGCAAGAAGAAATAGAGTTCCCAGAGAGGTCCATGTAAGATTTCTTAAAAGAACAATACGAGATGAGATTTTGAGAGCCATAAGAGACCAACCACTGAAATATAAAGATAAAGAACTTCTAGTTCTTAAACAGATTCCGAAGAGAATAAGAGAAGCACGAAGAGAATATCAATTTTTGACAAGGAAACTACTGAATAAAGGAATAAATTTTAGATGGTTGGTCCCAGAAGGATTATTAATTTTTTGGGACTCAAGAAGATATAGATTGGATACCCCATTTAAAGCAGAGGAATTTTTTAACAACCATAGAACATTTCTGGAAGAAGGCGATATCAGATCTAAGAAACCAGAGGAAGAAGCAGGAGCATCGAAACAAACAGAAGAGGAAGAACCTAAAAAGACTCAATCAGAAGAAGACGTAAGACCCAAAGATCAGAGACAGATAACTTCTCCTAGAAGACTGAGATCTAAGTACAATTAAAACTATGGATGAAATTGGAATTTTCTCAACAAATATAAATGGTCTTAACTCCCCATCAAAAAGGAGTAAAATATTTTACAGATTACAAAAATTAAAAATGGACATAATCTGTCTCCAAGAGACACACATAAAAAGACAACACTTTAGATTTCTAGAACAACCAAAAATAGGCAAACTTTATTTTTCATCGGCACTGCAAAAGAAAAGAGGGGTAGCTTTCTATATAAAAGAGAAGATGAGCCCAAAACAAATTTATGTTGATGATGAAGGAAGACTATTAATGGTGGAAATTACATGGAACCAAAAACAAATTTTGATGATTGCGATATATGCCCCCAATGAGAAACAAGATCAATTTTTTCAGCAACTATATGATAAGTTAATGGAATTAAATTATCAAAACCTTTGTATTCTTGGAGACTTTAATGCGATAACTGACGCAAAACAGGATTACAAGAGCCACAAACAAGGGAAAAAAGGGGGAAACACCTTATCTAATTCCTTTCTAGAGATGAAAGACGAATTAGGTATACAAGATATATGGAGAGAAATGAATCCAGATAAAGCACAATACACATTTTACTCAAATAGACATAAATCCTGGTCACGAATTGATATGATATGGACTTCCTATGATTTAAAGACTATGATACAGGAGATTGAAATAGAACCTAATATTTGGGCAGACCATAACCCAATTAGAATGACATGGAAAGGAACTAAAAAGAAATTAAGATGGTGGTTCAACAAAGCTATATTGAAAGAAAAGGAATTTTTGCAATTAGCAACGAAAGAAATGGATTTTTTTTAAAAAATAAATAAGAAAGAAGAAACTTCTATTCAAAATGTATGGGATACAGCGAAAGCATATTTTAGGGGAGTGGTTATAACCTATGTGGCCAAAAAGAATAAAGAAAAGAAACAATTACAACTCAGATTGAGAGAACAATTTAGTAAATTGGAAACGGAGCTACGAAATGATCCACAAAAGAAAGAATTGAAGATACAGATGGAAGTAATAAAACACAAACTAAATCTAATGGAAATGGACATAAGGGCACAACAGATTAAACGAGGTAAACAGAATTTCTTTGAAAATGCCAATAAACCCGGAAGATGGTTGGCATATAAATTGAAAAAAGAAAGAGAAAAAAGATTGATAAGTAAACTACAAGATACAAAAGGCCAATTGTATTGTCACAATGAGGCAATTTAAAAAATTACTACAGCTTATTATGAGACACTTTATAAAACTGAGGTGGTTTCGAATGAGACAATACAGGAATACTTAAAAGAAGCGGACCTTCCAAAAGTACCAGAGAATATGCAATACATATTAAATGAGAATATAACAATGATGGAAATTACAGAGGCAATAAAAAAACAAAAAAAGGATAAAACTCCGGGACCTGATGGTCTCCCTGCAGAATTTTATATAGCTTTACAAGACATTGTAAGCCCGATTCTGAAAGACCTTTGTAATGAAGCTTTTTTAGAGACAAAAATACCAAATTCCTGGAAAGAAGCCAACATCTCTCTTATACTTAAAGAAGATACTGACTGTACACAAATTAAAAACTACAGACCAATATCTTTACTAAACGTGGATTATAAAATATTTACTACAATAATGGCAGAAAGAATGAAGAAATTTTTGATTGAATTCGTTCATCCAGACCAAAATGACTTTTTACCAAAAAGACAGATAAAGAACAATTTAAGGATTATTTTAAATGTGTTGGAGTATTATGAAAACCATCCAGGGAAACAGTTGGCACTTATATTTCTTGATGCGCAAAAAGCTTTTGATAATCTTAATTGGCAATTTTTATTTCAACAGTTGAAGGAGATGGACTTTGGCGGAAATTTTATAAATGCAATTCAAGCAATTTATAATAAACAATCAGCAAGGATACTTATAAATGGAGACTACACAGACAGCTTTGACATTAAAAAAGGCACAAGGCAGGGATGTCCATTGTCCCCTTTGTTATTCATTTTTACATTGGAAGTGTTGGCTAGAAATATTAGGCAAGATATTGAGATTAAAGGATTGGAGAGAAAAGATCAAAAATATAAACTACAGGCTTTTGCGGATGATTTAGTTTTTATTTTGGAGGAACCACTAGAGACGGCTGTTAAACTCTTGCGGAAAATAGAGAAATTTGGAGAAGTCGCGGGGTTGAAGATAAACAGGGAAAAGACTAAAGTATTAACGAAGAATTTAACAGATAAACAAAAAATTCAATTCGCTAAAAAGACAAACCTTCAAATAGCGAAAAAAGTTAAATATTTAGGTATCTACTTAACTTCAAAATATACAACAATAAAAGAAGACAACTACGAGAGATTACTAAAACAAATAAAAGTGGATTTGGAGAAGTGGAAAAATCTTCAATTATCATTATTAGGAAGGATAGCGACTGTTAAGATGAATATTTTACCTAAGCTAATTTTTCTTTTTCAAACAGTCCCTGTCAAGTTAAATCAAAAATTCTTTGATGATCTAAACGCTACAATAATTAGATTTATATGGCAAGGTAAAAAAGCTAGAATTAAAATTAAATTATTACAAGATTCTAAAGACAGAGGGGGCTTTGGACTTCCGGATTGGAGACTTTATTATCAGGCAGCTATTTTGCTTTGGCTTAAAGAATGGATTACATTGAGAAACAAAAGGCTTCTTTATTTAGAGGGGCATGATTTGCAATTAGGTTGGCATGCATTTTTGTGGTATGAGAAAAATAAAGTACACCAATATTTTCAAAATCATGCTATAAGGAATGTATTGTTTTCAGAGTGGGAAAAAATTAAACATAAAATGTATATGAAAATACCTGAGTGGATTTCGACAATGGAAGCCTTTTCCTATCCAAATTTAATTAACTATGATAAACTTGTTAGCTATAAAGATATTTTGGACAAAGATGGGAAACTTAAAGACAGACAAATTCTTCAGCAACAGGGTATTGATTTAACATGGTGGTCTTACTTGCAAATTCAGACAAGATATGAAAAAGATATAAAGTCTACAGGATTTTATAAAGAACAGACACCGTTAGACAAAATATTGTTAAAAACTGATGAACATTTGATTAAAAAACTCTATAAATTTCTGCTAAGCTGGAAGATGGAAGAAGAACAAGTAAAAGAAACAATGATAGTATGGGCTAAGAATTTTGGATATTCTATAGACTTAGAAGATTGGCAAAAACTATGGGATCGAAATATGAAACTTACTAAAGCGGCCGCATATAAGGAGAATTTATATAAAATGTTTTATAGATGGCATATGACACCAGTTAGACTAGAGAAAATGTTTAAAAATGTATCAAATATGTGTTGGAAATGTAAACAAAAACCAGTAACTTATTATCATATCTGGTGGATATGTCCTAATGCAAAGATATATTGGCTTAAAATTCATAAATGGCTAGAAAAGATGACTCAGATACAGATAGAATTTAAACCGGAATTGTTTTTATTAGGAATATTAAGATCTAATTACGGAAAAGAGAATGAATATTTAATCTTACATATATTAACAGCCACGAGAATAGCATTTGCCCAATTTTGGAAAAATGAAAAGATACCACCTGACCAGACTATTATTATGAAAATATTGGAATGTGCAGAAATGGATAGACTAACTTTAGAAATTAAAGAGAAAGAAGACACAATTTTTTTTAAAACATGGGAAAAATTTTATCAATGGTTAGCAATAAGACAGAATGAAAAAGGATGATGAAATTAAATAAGATAAATGATGTATTTTCTTTTGAATATTACTTTTTTAACTTTTTGGTTAGATGTTTACATTTAACTATAATTAATTATAATTAAAAGCGTTATATTGATATTTATATTTAACTATATTTACTTAGTAATACATCACTAATAGTATATTGATTATTGTTACTTATAGAATGAATGATATGTATTGGCTTAAGTTTTTACCATTAATAGTGATAAATTCATTAATATAGCTTTTTAGTACTATGTTAATCATGTATACTTAATATGTATACCCGGACGATAGTCTGCTTGCTAAAGCGTTGATTTAGTGTTGGGGTTAACCCCATTATTGTATCTACCCCTACCCTTGGTTTAATCCCTGTTTTTTACCCCATGTTATACCTCTACCTACCCTTCCCTTTCTATCCCGATAAAAAAATAATAAAACATATTTAAAAAAAAAAAAAAAGAAAAAAATAATAATTTTTTTAAAAAAAAAAAAAAAAAAAAAAAAAAAAAGAAAGAAATAATAAGGGACAATTTCGAGGGAAATATTACTTAGATTTGGGCATTGGCTTGTAAGAGTGCACTTCATCTGAAAATCCCTTGAATGCAACTGTTTATCTTGATTGTTAGCTGCCTTAGGACACACTGAGAGGCTACAAATTAAACTAATTGTATTCTTTCAACAGAAAGGACCTTGTGTTGGATACCTTGTGTTGAATATCCCTTTCACACATAAGACTCACACTCATGACCCATGTGGTGCACCAAAATATCCCTGATTCACCCTTATTGAGGGACACATTCTCATGACCTCACCTCCATCTCACCTCACTATAGTTTTAGAAACTAGTCAGCCAGTTTTAGTTTTAGTTCACCAGGATGGCAGCCATATAAATTGAATGAAGAATATCTTTAAGATTGACAGCCCTTCTCTGTAAGGAAATTTCCATTTTTATTTTAACTGGAGATAATTTTGGACTGCTTTCAAAGGGAAGCAGCTTTGCAATGTTTTATGTACTCCAGAAGAAACCTTTCCAGATCCTATTGGTCAAAAGTTTCTTCCTTCCTCACAGTTTTATTCTAGTTTAATAAATCGAATGAAATGAAAATATAACCTATATTTTTACAACAAAGTTCACTCTAACATTTAGTATATGTGGATATTTTTAAATCAAGCATTTATGAAGAATGGAGGAATGCATGTTAATTCCACTATGAGGAGGAACCCACCGGTTGCCACTTCATGGTTAAATCTTTTCTCAATTTCATCCATCCAGACTTTGTTAAGTAGAAATCTACATTATTGTAATCTGATAAATCAGAAGAAAAAGAGAGGAACTGAAAAGCATCTTCTTGCAATTGTATCTCCTGTAACCATTTGGAAGTGATCAGAGATTTCGTATTTGCCTACTTGAAGCCCAGAGATGGCTTGGCTCATGTTCGTGTCTACCTCCATTTTATATGGCTGGTGAGTCCTAACATATTTTCTTTGGCATTTCTTCTTCTTCTGTGTAGTCTTTGCCTCAGTCTAAATGTGTGGAAAAATGCCATCCTGGATTTGTCAAGCAGGCTCGAGAAGGAGAGCCAGTTTGCTGCTACGACTGCATTCCTTGTCCAGAGGGGACCATCTCCAATCAGGAAGGTGGGTGACACAAGAAGTAATGTATGGAAACTAGTCAAGGAAAGAAGCACACTGGAACTGAGGAGAAACTTCCTGACAGTTAGAACAATTAACCAGTGGAACAACCTGCCTCCAGAAGCGGTGAATGCTCCAACACTGGAAGTTTTTAAGAAGAGACTGGACAGCCATTTGTCCAAAATGGTATAGGGTTCCCTGCCTGAGCAGGGGGTTGGACTCGATGACCTCCAAGGTCCCTTCCAACTTTATTATTATTATTATTAAGATCCCTTCCATCTTTGTTATTGTTATTGTTGTTATTGTTGTTAATCTCTTTTTCATTTGCCAGTGTGGATGTTTCCGTCCATGTTTTACTTTCTTAGAAATATCTGTATTCTTTGTAACTTGACAAATGATTTTAGATCAATGGGATTTGCATACCTAAATCAACTTTACATTACAGGCCAAAAAATTTTTAATCAAAATCATAAATATTTATAAGCTGAAATATCTAATTGGGAAGAACAATGGAGGGAGAGAAATAACTGTGTTTAAACACTTTTGGGATAAACATATGTCCATCATCTGACAAAAATTTTAAAAAATGAAATAATTAAGATGCTCAGATGGCAGACTTATATTTTTCTGTTTTTTTGTTGTTGTCCGAAAATGGTTAAGCCTGGCACACAGTCAATCAGAGCCAGACGTGAGAGACAGACTTTCGTAATAAACTTTTACTGAAGCACTCCCTAAGGGGGTTGAGACCCTGAAAAATAGCAAAGCATGATGTTTTATACGGTTGTTTTGAAGAAATGGGGAAGTAAAATTTCACAGAACCTTTATCTTTTTGGGAGTTCTACCTTGCTTTTAGTATACGTGCCTGTTCATCTGTGGAGTTCTATCATTTTCTCCATAGAATTGTCTTGCACAAAGCTCTACGTGTCCTTTATCTCAATTTGTGGTTACGGTTGCTTATTTTTTGTAATTTAATTCCTGTCAGTATTATTACTTTTCCTTTATTTGAAACTAACGTACGTAGTACAGTTTCTTTATTCTTTCCTACGATGGGTGTCTATTGATTCTTAATAGATAAGCCATCAGCTGGGTCAATCATCAGTAACTGAGTTTAAACATTCTTGGGATAAACATGTGCCCATCATCTGAAAAAAATAAAAATAAATAAGAAAACAAAAAAGTTAAAGGAGCAGACTTGATGGAGCACTAGGTCTTTTTCTGCCATCAGTTTTCTATTTCTATGTTTTTATCCCATACTCATGGGGTTGCTCTTGAAAAACACCTTGAATTTGCAGATGGTCCAGAATGCAAAGTCATGCACAATGTTGGGTTTCCTTACATTCTTCCACAGGACACCCTTATTGTGCTGGCTGCAGACTCCCAATTTCTTTCCAAATGCAATTAAATTCACCTTTCAAACCCTACATGAGACAGAACCAGGGTATCTGCAGGGCTTCCTCTCCTTTTGGATATCTGCTTGTCCCACCAGAGCAGATATAAAGATCTGTTCCCTAAAACATTGCCGCTTTATGGGTCCTCACAAGCCTGCCTTTTCTGGTGCAGTTCCTGCCCTATTGAACCCACTTCCCCTTGAAATCCAATAGGCCTCCATCTGCTTAAACTTCTGGAGAGTTGCTACTTCTCCCAGATATTTTGGATAAGGTAAGGTCAGTGCAAGATAAGAATCTGGTGGATTACCTCAGAGAAGGGAAGTTGTGGCACCAGATATTTCTTCTTTTAATTATATTATGTTGTTTTTGTTTTTATTAGTTTTTTATATTGGGGATTTTTTTTTTTGCTGGACTATAAGAATATACCATTTACTGAGGCTTTCCTGTCTCTCAATATCACATCTCATCCAAAGGTTTTTTTGAAATTTGAAAGAGTATAAAAGAAATGTTACTTTGTTTTCTCAGATATCAAAAAATGCACCAAGTGCCCAGATGATCAATATCCAACCAAGAACCGAGTCGAATGTATTCCCAAAAAAATAACCTTCCTGTCCTATGAAGAACATCTGGGCATCATCCTCATTTCCCTTGCTCTACTCTTGTTCCTAACCACAGGCCTTGTTTTAATCATATTCCTTAAATACCTGGAAACTCCCATTGTCAAAGCCAACAACCGGGACCTCTCCTTTATCCTCCTGGTCTCCCTCCTGCTTTGTTTTTTGTCTCCCTTTCTCTTCATTGGACAACCAAGGAAAGCCACCTGTCTTCTCCGACAAACAATGTTCAGTATTGTCTTTTCAGTAGCCGTGTCTTCTGTGTTGTCCAAAACAATCACGGTAGTGCTGGCCTTTCTGGCCTCAAAACCAGGGAACAGGATGAGGAGATGTTTGGGGAAGAGCTTGGCCAACTCCATCATCCTTTCTTGTTCAGGTGTCCAAATTTTTATCTGTGTCATGTGGCTGGGAGTTTCTCCACCATTCCCTGACTGTAACCTGCACTCCCAGCCTGGAGAGATCATCCTTCAATGCAATGAAGGCTCTGTCACAATGTTTTATATTGTCCTTGGCTACATGGGTTTCCTGGCTGTCATTTGCTTCATGGTGGCTTTCCTGGCCAGAAACCTGCCTGGGGCCTTCAATGAAGCCAGACTGATCACCTTCAGCATGCTGGTCTTTTGCAGTGTCTGGGTCTCCTTCCTGCCCACCTACCTGAGCAGCAAAGGAAAGTCTATGGTGGCTGTGCAGGTTTTCTCCATCTTGTCTTCTGGTGCTGGGCTGTTGGGTTGCATCTTCTTCCCCAAGTGCTACATTATCATCCTGAGGCCAAATCTAAATACTAAGGAACATCTAATGGTAACAGTAGGGACCTGACAATGAAATGGTGTCAAGGTTCCGACTAATGAAACACTTCAAAGAACTTCCAGGCATTGTTTAAAGTCTTTATTTTTGTGTAACAGAATGTCGGCACGCCATGAATGGGATGCTAAGATCTGAAATCTCCTCCCCTGACCAGTTATTTTGCTAGCATTTTCCCTCCCTTATTTTGCTGTCATAAGTCAGGTTTTCCAATCAGCCTGGGGGCCAAAGGTTTACTTCCGTACTGAAGCCTGCATAATTACTCTCTACACACATTCTTTCTCCTCCCTCCCCCAGCATTCTCTAAGTTAACTCTAAAAATACCAGACAGTTCTGCATATTTTGTCAAAGCAAGAATATCCAATATTAGCAGCATTGACATCCGCCCCCCCTTACAAAAAGGATAGGTCCTGTATATATACAAAAGCATATGTCAGGGATTATCTCTTGGTTTGTTGGGGTTTTTCTCGTGAAACATTTTGATGAGTCGGTCAGCCTTCACATCGCTAGATTTCAGCCAGGTAGCTTCAGACAGCGAGTACCCCTTCCATTGTACTAGATACTGCAATTTCCCTTTAAAAATTCTAGAGTCAAGAATACGTTTTACTTCATAGTGTGTCTGACCCGCTATTATGAGGGGCCTGGGTGCCTTCTTAGGGGGAGGTCTTAAAGTGGAGCCCCGACAAGGTTTTAACAAGCTGCAGTGGAAGACAGGGTGAATCCTCCCTAAAAGCCTAGGGAGTTTCAATTCTACTGTGATGGGGTTGATGATCCTTACGATGGGGAAAGGCCCCAAGAATTTTGGTCCCAATTTCTTACTGGGCAATTTGAGGCATAAATATTTAGTTGACAGATAAACCTTTTCCCCATCTTGGAATGTTCTTTGGAGAGCCCTCTTTTTATCAGCCTGATTTTTATAGGTCTCGGAAGACTTTTTTAACGCAGTTTTCGTGTTTCTCCAAACTTCTTCCCATCCCCTCACTCATTGATCAAGTGTCTGGGAGGCGGAGGGCACCTGAGGATATTTAGGTATTGGGCCGAACTCTTCCTGTGGCTACTCTGAAAGTAGCCAGTACTGCTGTGAACAGAATTATTGTACGCCACCTCCGCAAAAGGGAGAAGGTCAGTCCAGTTTGTCTGTTGGTAGGAAACGTAGCATCTGAGATATTGCTCCACCATTTTGTTAGCGGATTCTGCAGCCCCATTGGTGGCCGGATGAAAAGCAGATGATAGGTCTTGAGATGATCCAATTAATTTAAGAAAACTTCTCCAAAACTTTGCTGTGAACTGCACCCCCCTGTCTGAAATTATTCACTTAGGGCCGCCATGCAGCCGGTAGATATGTTTCAGGAACAATTTGGTCAGTCGTTGGGCAGATGGGAGTCCTTTGCAGGCAATGAAATGAGACTGCTTCGAGAACAGGTCTATCACACTCCAGATGACAGTATTTCCTCTACTTTCATGTAGATCTACTATAAAGTCCATAGCTATTTCTTCCTATGATTGAGAGGGGTCAGCCACTGGTTGCAGTAGCCCAGGGGTTTTCCCTGGAATTCTTTTCATTGTGGCCCATACAGTACAACTCCTGACATAGTTTTAAGTGAAGAGTCACTTTTTTCACTGCCATTGTAACTTCAAATGGTCACTAAATGAACTGTTGTTAAGTCGAGGACTACCTGTGTATATTTTCTTCAATGTGCTGTAACTGATGGGGAAAGGACTGGAGGACTCCTATAATCAAGTAGTCTAATGATGGTTACCTGCTGTCAAGTTGGTATCAACGTTTAACCAACCCATAGATAGACTTTCTCTGGGGAGACCTGTCCCTATCCCACTCCTCCAGGTCCTCTGTCAGCATCCCTCCACTGCATTTGAGTCCCTCCCCCTCCATGCTGGTCCCCCTTTTCTTCTCTCTCCTTCCACTTTTCCCTGCATCAGAGCCCCCCCCCCCGGAGAGCCGAGTCTCCCGTAATGTGTGAAGGAGAATTGGAGCCTTTGGGTCCTTTCGGCCTCCAGTGACGTTTCTCCTCCATCGGTTTGTTTCCTGGGCTGTCCGGGGTCTCCTCAGGGGTCGGGAGGGCCTCCTCAGCCTCCTCCGGTGGGGCAGAGAACCGAGGGGCTGCCCCACCCGGAGACCCAGCAATGGGGTGGAGCAGGACAGTCCCAGAGCTGCCCCGAGGAAGAATCCAGGCTTGTTGCCTGCTGGATCAGGGCCAGTTTCTTGGTTCCGCTTCAGAGGAGCCCAGCACTTCAGGCGTGGGGCAGGGAGAGGAAGGAAGTGGGACTCAAGTGCTTCTTCGGGGGTTGTAGAAAGGAGTTGCTGTGTTTGTGTGTGTGTTTGTGTAGGGCTGGGAGTGGCAGGGTGGAGAAAATCACAATATTTGGGGGGCATGAAAGGAGCCCAGAAGTGCTGCCCGTGTGAGGCGAGTGATGGACGCCCCCCCACCAGAGGCTGCCTGGATCTGGGGCCGACTTTGTGCAACTGGCTGTGTCCAGATACCCAACTGGGGGGCAGATTCAGACTCTGCTGCCCCATTCAGCTGCAGGGGGGGAGTTTGACCCCTCCAGTCCCCCCATCCCTGAGAAGGATTCTGGACCCCTCTGGACTCCCAAAGCTCTTTTGAACATAATTGGGAATTGAGGATCTCTCTGACCCGCCTTTGCGTAACTGACCTGCACCCGAATCTCCCTCGTATATTGTCCTGAGCTATTTTTGCCAATTGGGCCTGTAATACTTGCTGATGCCATCAATCCATCTTGTTTTAGGTCTCTTTGGTGGACGCTTTTTATCATGTGGAATACATTCTGTGACTACTTGGTCCACCTGACATCGGTCCTTCTTGCTATGCGACCAGCTCATTTCCATTTCAATCCTTTTATTCTTTTGATGGTATTGTATACTTTCATTTGTTCTCTAATCCATGTGCAGGTCTTTCTATCTTGTCTTATAATGTCGAGGATGTACTTTTCCATGGTTCTTTGAGACACTCCTAGCTTTCGTATTGATTGTGAGGTTATTGTGTATGTTTCACCGGCATATGTTAGAGCAGGTAGCACACACTGATCGAAAACCTTTCTCTTCAGGCACAGAGGGAGGCTGTTCTTGAAAATTATACTTAGCTTGTCAAATGCCTGCCAACCATATTTAACATGCCATTCAATTTCCTTTATTGTATCACCTTCCATTGAGATCTGTTGGCCAAGGTATATGTAGTGGTCTACTCCATCTAGTTCTTCTCCAGATATTTTTTTTTTCCTTTGGTGAATTTATTAAACATAACCTGGCTCTTTTGCAGGTTTATTTTTAAGCCAAATGTGTTCAGCTCTTGTATGTATATTTGTAGCTCTTCTGGGTCTTGTGAGAAGAGAACAACATAATCTGCAAACCTTAAGTGATTTAAATAATTGCCATTGGTTTTTATTTCATCTTTTGCCCTGGCTAGTTTGTGAAATACTTCTTCAAGGCAGGCTGAGAAAAGGATAGGTGATATTGCATCATCTTGTTGTATACCTCATTCTACAACAATGATGAAAACAGTCTTGAATACATTTGGGTCAATATAAAAGGGGCGGAAAATGACATTGCCATACATGTATACTATAGGCCACCCAACCAAACAGAGGAAATAGATGAACTTTTTGCTAGTCAGTCAACTAAGGTATGTAGGAAGCACATCACAATAGTAATAGGGGACTAATTACCCTGACGTCAATTGGGAGAGAAAATCTGCACCAAGTGGAAGATCAAACACATTCCTGACAAATCTAGCAGACAACTTTGTCTCCCAAAAAAGTAAAGAAGGAAACTAGGGGATCAGCTATATTGGACTTAATTCTCACTAACAGAAATAAAATGAAAGAAGATGTTGAAGCCACAGGAACCTTGGGGGGGAGTGATCATGCAATATTGGAATTCAACATTATGCAAGCACAAACAACAGAACATAGTCAAACTAGAATCTTGGACTTTAAGAGAGCTAATTTCAATAAACTTAAAGGTGAAGTGAGGAAAGCTAAGGCTCGAAATGAACTAAGGCTTGTGACAAAAGTCAAAAATAACAAAAAAAAAGCTTCTTTCAACATGTAATAAACAAAAAAAGTTAAGGAAAAGGGGCTTCCAGTTCCGGTCGCAGCGCCCGCGGACGTGCAGAGAACTCGTTCTCTTGGCCGTCCGGTTTCCCCCCGCCGGTAGACCCAGGATAGGGTCGAAAGTCGCCCTGTAGGGGCGACCACCGTAGAGGAGGGCACTCGTTGATCGCGGAGGGAGCGGTAGCTCCCTCTGCGGTCCGAGAAAACCACCTTTGGGCCGACGGGGAAAAGATCGGCCAGTAACATGGCCGATCACTCAGCTGCTCCAGCCGAAAGTCACAGCAACATCTAAGCGAAAAGAACCACCGTGGAAAATCCGGGTGAGACCTTTCCTTCCCTCTTGTTAATTTACCTTTTTCGCTGCTAACAGCTTTAAGAACTATTTCCCTATTTTGAGAAAGCAGCGTTTGATTGCTGGGGAAAACGGGCTTTGGAAAAACAATTATTGTTTTTTTTACTATTTTATTTTGTCTACATAAGCAGTTGGAACTCGAGCATCCGGGTTATTGTGACTTTCTCTTTTGGCTTGTTTATCTTCAGTTTAGGTGAAAATCCTTAGGGAGGGGGTGGGATGTTCTTTTTTTCTCCCCCCCCTCCTGAACAGTACTGCCTAAAAAACTTTTTGCTCTCTGGGCGGACTTATGTAGATTCTTTTGGATACAATGCATCCTGGGACTTGGCATGAAGCCCAGAAACTTTGATACAATGTAACTTGCTCTATTTGAACTCCCACTTCCTGATTTTGGCGTGATGCCCAGACTGGATTACAATATAACAACTGACTGCCAGTTTTTATCTCTGTGCTGGACTTGACTATTGTTTTTTTTTTTTTTCCTCTATCTTTCTTTGGAAATATATCTCTGTCTGCATTTTATATTTTATAACGCTGCAATCTATTTTTTAAGCTGAACTTCTTTAAAAAAAAAAAGAAGAAGAAGATGGAATCCTACTCACAGATTAATTATGGACTTATATTAGAAAAAATCTTGGAAGCGAGAATGGAACTTAAAGAACATATTAGATCGCTTAGTTTCAAGGAGGACTCAGAATTAAAAATTGAAGCTCAACCTTTGATTGACTATGATACACAATCAGATCTACAACTTAATGAGATGGATGGAATACATTTACAATCTAGTGAATCTACTGAATTTATTGAAGAGGAAGAGGACACATCCTACATGATGGATTTCTTTGATGATCAAAGGCAGAACTCAACTAAAACATTTACAACTTTAAAAGCAACAGGATTGGACTTCCAAATACGAGGCACAAAAAACGTTGACAACATGACAGTACAGACAACACTGGATAAAAGTGAAAAAGAATATGATTGGACTCAATGGTGGGAAAAGGCCTTTAGCCAGTTACTAAGATGGGAGGATTTAGAGGCCCTGTTGTGGAAACCTACCTGGCACAAAAAGAAAGCTAGAATTAGATTTAAAAATAAGAGTTAAAATTTTATTTGATGGGTAAAAAGGGCTTCTGGACGTTGATTGAACTAATATTTTTGAGATCTTTAAGGTTACTTTGGTATGAGTCAACACTAGATTTTAATTATGGATTTGATTATGATTTGGAATGGCAATAAGAAAAATTGGAAAATTTATAATTAAAGGAGTTAGATTGAGATTGAGACTGGTGAAATATTATTGATATTTTTATTTATAAGAATTGAATGGTAATCAGTGAGGTATTAAATGGATTAAACTGAAAAAATTGAGGAATCTTTTAGGGACGTGGACTGATCTATGAAAATATTGGATAGAATATATGGAATAGAATATAGTTGAGAAATATTAAGATATAATAGTTATATTACTTGTTTATGATAAAATAATTATTGTCCTATTATTATTATTATAATGTTATTATATTACTATGTCTAATGCAATAGTTTTAAAATATATAAATTCATGTTTATTTACATAATATGTATGTGAAATAGAATAAGAGATATAATTTGATTGAGAAGCATAAATTGAAATTGGAATAATAGATAGAGGTGAGAAACAATTTATATTTTAGGAATGCTCGAATTGTATACCATAAGAGGGAACTTTTAAAGTAATAGTTTAAATTGTATATGTATGACTGTATTTTTTGTTGTGTTCTATGGAGTGCCCTATCTCCACGATGTGTTACAAGCACTTGGCTGTAAAACAAACAAAAACTAATAAAACTTGTTATGGGAAAAAAAAAAAAGCTTCTTTCAACATGTAGAAAACAAGAAAAAAGTTAAGGAAATGATTGGTCCATTAGTGGGAGAAAGTGGCAAGAAGGTGACAAGCAACAGGGAGAAAGCAGAACTATTTAACTCATTTTTTGCATCCGTCTTTACACAAAGGGAAAAAACAGTCCAACCTATCAAAAACAGTACCATAAAAAACAGATTAGAAACACCAGTTAAGATAAGCAAGAAAATGGTAAGTGAGCACTTGTCCACCCTAAATGAGTTCAAATCACCAGGACCATATGTATTACACCCCAAGGTTCTGAAGGAACTGGCAGATGTGACCTCAGAATCACTGAGCTATATCTTTCAAAGATCCTGGAGCACTGGGAAACTACCAGAGGAATGGAAAAGAGCTGATGTAGTTCCCATCTTCAAAAAAGGGGAAAAATGGATCCAGGAAACTAAAGACCTATCAGCCTGACCTCAATACCTGGGAAGATTCTGGAAAAGCTAATCAAGCTATGAATCAGCGAACACCTAGAGGCAAATAAAGTCATTATCAAAAGCTAACATGGGTTTGTCAAAAACAGATCATGCCAGACAAATCTTATTGCGTTCTTTGACAAGCTGACAAAATTAGTGGACCAGAGGATGGCTGTGGATATAATTTACTTGGATTTCAGTAAGGCATTTGATAAAGTAGACCACGTCCTAGTACTTGATAAAATAGAAAAATGTGGGTTAGATAGCATCACCACCAGATGGATTCGTAGCTGGCTGACTGGCAGTACTCAGCCTCTGGTCCTCAATGGAACTGCATCTACATGGAGGGAAGTGTGTAGTGGGGTGCCCCAGGGCTCTGTTCTGGGCCCAGTGCTCTTCAACATCTTCATCAATGATTTGGATGAGGGGATAGATGGGGAACTCATCAAATTTGCAGACGACACCAAGCTGGAAGGAATAGCCAACACTCCAGAAGATAGGCTTAAGATACAGGAGGATTTGGACAGACTTGGACACTGGGCGTTGTCTAACAAAATGAAATTCAATGGTGAAAAAAGTAAGGTTCTACATTTAGGTAAGAAAAACAAAATGCACAGGTATAGTATAGGTGGTACCTTGCTCAATAGTAGCAACTGTGAGAGGAATCTGGGAGTCCTAGTGGGCAATCACTTAAATATGAGCCAGCAATGTGCTGCAGCTGCTAAAAAAGCCAACACAGTACTAGGCTGCATTAACAGATGGATACAATTAGGATCACGTGAAGTGTTAATACCACTTTACAATGCCTTAGTAAGGCCACACTTGGAATACGGCATCCAGTTTTGGTCACCACGATGTAAAAAAGATATTGAGACTCTAGAAAGTACAGAAAAGAGCAACAAAGATGATTAGGGGCAGTGCTTTTTTTGTTAAAAAAAAAAAAAAGGTGCCGGAACTCACACACATCTTACAACCCGCCTTGCCTATCCTACAAGGTTCCATCCAAAAAAGGTGCCGGAACTCTGTTCTGGGCGTTCTATGAGAAAAAAAGCCCTGATTAGGGGACTGGAGGCTAAAACATATAAGGAATGGTTGCTGGAATTGGGTATGTCTAGTTTAATGAAGAGAAGGACGAGGGATGACATGATAGCAGTGTTCCAATATCTCAGGGGCTGCCACATAGAAGAGGGAATCAAGCTATTCTCCAAAGCACCTGAAGGCAGGACCAGAATCAACAGATGGAAACTAACCAGAGAGAGAAGCAACCTAGAATTAAGGAGAAATTTCCTGACAGTTAGAACAATTAATCAGTGGAACAACCTGCCTCCAGAAGCGGTGAATGCTCCAACACTGGAAGTTTTCAAGAAGAGACTGGACAGCCATTTGTCTGAAATGGTATAGGGTTCCTGCCTCAGCAGGGGGTTGGACTAGATGACCTCCAAGGTCCCTTCCAACATTATTATTATTGTTATTATTATTGTTGTTGTTGTTGTTGTTGTTGTTGTTGTTGTTATTTATTAAATATTAGCTAACCTGTATGGTGAGGAAAAGGTCCGTTACCAACAGTTAAAAAACCACAAATGTTAATTATTAATTAATTTTATTATTAGATGGTTATGTTAGATTTTAATTTTATTAATCTAACTATTTTTATTTCCTTGCATTTTAGATAACCAAACTGTCAACTAGAGGAAAATGAAACATATAAATCAACAATCAAATGTTATGATCCTAAGAAATCATTTCATTATCAGATCCCTACTGTTACCATTAGATGTTCCTTAATATTTAGATTTGGCCTCAGGATGATAATGTAGCACTTGGGGAAGAAGATGCAACCCAACAGCCCAGCACCAGAAGACAAGATGGAGAAAACCTGCACGGCCACCATAGACTTTCCTTTGCTGCTCAGGTAGGTGGGCAGGAAGGAAACCCAGACACTGCAGAAGACCAGCATGCTGAAGGTGATCAGTTTGGCTTCATTGAAGGCGCCAGGCAGGTTTCTGGCCAGGAAAGCTACCATGAAGCAAATGGCAGCCAGGAAACCCATGTAACTGAGGACAATATAAAACATTGTGACAGAGCCTTCGTTGCATTGAAGGATTATCTCTCCAGGCTGAGAGTGCAGGTCAGAGTCAGGGAATGGTGGAGATACTCCCAGCCACATGACACAGATAAAAATTTGGACACCTGAACAAGAAAGGATAATGGAGTTGGCCAAGCTCTTCCCCAACCATCTCCTCATCTTGTTCCCTGGTTTTGAGGCCAGGAAAGCCAGCATTACCATGATTGTTTTGGACAACACAGAAGACACGGCTACTGAGAAGACAATGCTGAACATTGTTTGTCGGAGAAGACAGGTGGCTTTCCTTGGATGTCCAATGAAGAGAAAGGGAGACAAAAAACAAAGCAGGAGGGAGACCAGGAGGATAAAGGAGAGGTCCCGGTTGTTGGCTTTGACAATGGGAGTTTCTAGATATTTAAGGAATATGATTAAAACAAGGCCTGTGGTTAGGAACAAGAGTAGAGCAAAGGAAATGAGGATAATGCCCAGATATTCTTCATAGGACAGGAAGCTTATTTTTTTTTTAATACATTCGACTCGGTTCTTGGTTGGATATTGATCATCTGGGCACTTGGTGCATTTTTTGATATCTGAGAAAACAAAGTAACATTTCTTTTATAGTTTTTCAAATTTCAAGAAAATCTTTGGATGAGATGTGATACTGAGAGACAGGAAAGCCTCAGTAAATGGTATATTCTTATAGTCCAGCAAAAAAATCCCCCAATATAAAAAACTAATAAAAACAAAAACAACATAATATAATTAAAAGAAGAAATATCTGGTGCCACAACTTCCCTTCTCTGAGGTAATCCACCAGATTCTTATCTTGCACTGACCTTACCTTATCCCAAATATCTGGGAGAAGTAGCAACTCTCCAGAAGTTTAAGCAGATGGTGGCCTATTGGATTTCAAAGGGAAGTGGGTTCAATAGGGCAGGAACTGCACCAGAAAAGGCATGCTTGTGAGGAACCAAAAAGTGGCAATATTTTAGGGAACAGATCTTTTGCATGCCAATTATATCTGCTCTGGTGGGACAAGCAGATATCCGAAAGGAGAGGAAGCCCTGCAGATACCCTGGTTCTGTCTCATGGAGGGTTTGAAAGGTGAATTTAATTGCATTTGGAAAGAAACTGGGAGCCTGTGCAGCCAGTACAATAAAGGTGTCCTGTGAAAGAACATAAGGAAATCCAACATTGTGCATGGCTTTGCATTCTGGACCATCTGTAAATTCAAGGTGTTTTTCAAGAGCAACCCCATGAGTATGGGATAAAAACATAGAAACAGAAAACTGATGGCAGAAAAAGACCTAGTGCTCCATCAAGTCTGTAACTTTTTTGTTTTCTTATTTATTTAATATTTTATTTATTTATTTATTTCAGATGATGGGCATATGTTTATCACAAGAATGGTTAAACACAGAGTTACTGTAACAGATACTGATGATTGACCCACCTGATGGCTCATCTATTAAGAATCAATAGACAGCCATCGTAGGAAGAATAAAGAAACTGTACTACATACGTTAGTTTGAAATAAAGGAAACGTAATAATACTGCCAGGAATTAAATTACAAAAAATAAGCAACCGTAACCGCAAATAAAGATAAAGGACACGTAGAGCTTTGTGCAAGACAATTCTATGGAGAAAATGATAGAACTCCACAGATGAACAGGCACATATACTAAAAGCAAGGTAGAACTCCCAAAAAGATAAAGGTTCTGTGAAATTTTACTTCCCCATTTCTTCAAAACAACCGTATAAAACATCATGCTTTGCTATTTTTCAGGGTCTCAACCCCCTTAGGGAGTGCTTCAGTAAAAGTTTATTACTAAAGTCCATTTCTCATGTCTGGCTCTGATTGGCTGTGTACCAGGCTTACCCATTTTTGGACAACAAAAAAAGCAGAAAAATAGAAGTCTGCCATCTGAGCATTTTGTTTTTTCCTTTCTTAATTATTTCTTTATTTTTTTTAATTTTTGTCAGATGATGGACATACTGTATGTTTATCAAAAAAGGGTTAAACATAGTTACTTCTCTCCCTCCATTGTTCTTCACAATTAGATATTTCAGCTTATAACGATTTATGATCTTGATAAAAATTAACTGATTAATTGAAGAATTGATTGATGTTTCTTTTGGCCTGTAATGTAAAATTGATTTAGGTATGCAAATCCCATTGATCTAAAATCATTCGTCAAGTTACAAAGAATACAGATATTTTTAAGAAAGTAAAAAATGGACGGAAACATCCACACTGGCAAATGAACAAGAGATTAACAACAACAACAACAACAACAATAATAAAGTTGGAAGGGACCTTGGAGGTCATCTAGTCCAGGGCTTTTCAACCGGTGGTACGAGTACCACTTGTGGTAATTAACGAGTGGCAGGTGGTACGCAGCCCTGCCTAGCCAAGTGTAGTGGCGGAGGGAAAGAGCCAGCACAGGCAAGAACTTACTGTGAGACAGTGGCTGGGGCAAGGTAAAGGCCCCAGGCTCATTTCTGGCTCACCCTCCCCCATGAGAAAGGAGGAGGGGGGCGGAAACAGGAGAGACTATAAAAGGAGGCAATTTGGGTGGGAGAGGGAGAGAGAGAAAAAAGAAGCAGTCTTGGGAGGAGGCAGAGTCAGCTCTAGCTGCACCGAAGGAGGAAGGTGTGGGGGAGAGAAGAGGAGATCAAGCAGGCCGGGGCCATCTACAACTGCTGTGGCAGCCACCTGTGCTGGCAGCAGCAAACAGGCAAGAAATGCAGTGGGGGAAGGGTCGCCCTCCAAGAGGAATAAAAAAAGGCAGCAATGGCTGGAGGTGAGGCACGAGGGAGGGAGATGGAGAGTGGAAGGATTCTTATGTGCTTTTGTGACTTTGAAGTTCTGGGATTTGTGCAATGTGTGCTTTGTGTTCTTAAGGAGTGTTTGGCAATTTCTATTTGGCTGATGTCTGGTGTTAGCTTCTATTGCTCTCTTATTGTTAGCTGTAAGTTTTGCTGCAAGGGATTTTGAAGTAGCCAGTAGCTAATTCTTAAAGGGGAATGTGCCTTTTTAAGCTAGTTCACTCAGCAGTTTGTCTTTTCTGTCTCTGGAGGCTTTTCCTTGTTTGATGAATATATGGAAGAAAGAAAATATGGGTGTTTTTTTTTCAAATTCTTCCTTCAGAAGGAGGTGGGCATGAGAAAGAGGGAGGCAGGGAAGGAGGGAGGGAACTTAGCACTTGGCCATCAGCAGCCCTGCCATTGACTTTGCTTGTCAAAAGGTTGCAAAAGGGGATCACCTGACCCTGGGACACTGTGACCATCATAAAAATGAATCAGTTGCCAAGCATCCAAATATAAATCACATGACCCTGGGCATGCTGCAATGGTCATAAGTGTGAAAAATGGTCATAAGTCATTTCAGTGCAATTGCAACTTTGAACAGGGTTTTTTTTTGGGTCATCAAGTTTTTGACACCTTGCTAGGTGGTACTTGAACATTGCCATATCCTAAAAGTGGTACAATCAGTGAAAAGGTTGAAAAGCCCTGATCTAGTCCACCCCCCTGCTCAGGCAGGAATCCCTATACCATTTCCTATCCAATCCTACCTCATCCTGCAAGATCTTTTTCTTTTCTCTCCCACCTTGAAAATTAAGAACAAAACAATCAAATTTAAATGTGTCTTTAAGAGGCATATTGATCATAGTTTCCCTATGGTGTCACCCACCTTCCTGAGTGGAAATGGTCCCCTCTGGACAAGGAACACAGTCGTAGCAGCAAAATGGCACTCCTTCTCGAGCCTTCTTGACAAATCCAGGATGGCATTTTTCCACACATTTAGACTGAGGCAGAGACTGAGAAGAGAAAGAAGAAATGCCAAAGAAAATATGTTAGGACTCACCATCCATGTAAGATGGAGGTAGACATGAACATTAGCCAAGTACTCTCTGGGCTTCACCTAGGCAAATATGAAATCTCTGACCACTTCCAAATGGTTACAGGAGATACAATTGCAAGAAGATGCTTCATTCAGTTCCTCTCTTTTTCTTTTGATTTATCAGATTACAATAAAGTAGCTTTCTACTTAACAAAGTCTGGATGGATGAAATTGAGAAAAGATTTAACCATTAAGTGGCAACCGGTGGGTTCCTCCTCATAGTGGAATTAATATGCATTCCTCCATTCTTCATAAATACTTGATTTTAAAATATCCACAAATACTAAATTTTCGAGTAAACTTTATTGTAAAATATAGATTACATTTTCATTTCATTGGATTTATTTAAGTAGAATAAAACTGTGAGGGAGAAAGAAACTTTTAACCAGTAGGATCTGGAAAGGTTTCTTCTCTAGTGCATAAAACATTGCAAAGCTGCTTCCTTTGAAAGCAGTCCAAAATTATCTCCAGTTAAGATAAAAATGGAAATTTCCTTACAGAGAAGGGCTGTCAACTTTAAAGATATTCTTCATTCATACATATATTTGTTCAATTTATATGGCTGCCATGCTGGTGAACTAAAACTGGTTGACTAGTTTCTAAAACTATAGTGTGGTGAGATAGAGGTGAGGTCATGAGAACGTGTCCCTGAAAAAGGGTGAGTCGGGCATTTTTTTTAAAAAAACAAGTTTTATTGGGGGTTTTTTTTTTTTAGTTTTACATCAGAGTGCTTTAAGAATCCACGTGGGGATAGGGTGGTCAATCATCCGGAAAAAAAATATAATCAAACATATATAATTCAATAATTCCTTAAAAGTTCCTTCTCTATTTCCCTCAATTGCTATAACATAATCAAATTAATACATTTCTAAATAGAATTAAATCATTGTAAAGAGAGTATCAGTAGTAATTCACTTATATCAATCAAAATCCTGTTTTTAAGTTTAACTATTTTACAATTACCATTTTCTAATTTGGCCTAGAATGAACACATAATTTACATTTCGGGTCTCCCAATTTCCCATAAGACAATAATTATTTCTAAAATATACATATTATACCAACTGTTATATTTTAATACTTCCCAACTATATTCTATTTCCTATTCTACTCTATTTCAAATATATATTTTATAAATCAATCCATATCTCTAAAAGTCCCTCAATCGCTATAACATAATCAAATTAATACATTTCTAAATAGCGTTCAATCATTGTAGAAAAAAATATCAGTAATATTTCACCAATATCAATCCAACTCATTTTTGAATTTAACTAATTTACAATTACCATTTTCCAATTTAGCCTTTATATATATATATATAACAAGTTTTATTATTTTTTTTAGTTTTACAACCAAGTGCTTAGGACTCATCGTGGAGATAGGGCACTCCATAGAACAAAATAGAAAATATAATCATGCATAAACAATTTAAGTTACTTCTTTAAAATTTCCCTCTCTATTTTATCAATAAAAAAAAGCAAGAAACAAAACTATCAATAATATTTCCACCCATTTTCGAGCTTAATTAACTATTAACATATTCCAATTTGGCATTACATAAACATATAGTATACAATTCGGGTATCCATATAATACAGATTATTCCTAACCTATACATATTACTCCAATTATTCACTTTATACTTCTCAGTTAAATTCTATCTCTTATTCTATTCTATTTCACATACATATTTTATAAATGAATAGAACTTTAAGTTTTTTTTAAACCATTTATATATATATTAATATTTCTCCACTATATTCTATTTCCTATACTCTATCAAACATTTTTATAAATCAGTCCAATCTTCAATCATTGCAAGTAAAAATATCAGTAATATTTCACCAATCTCAATACAACTCCTTTAGTTTTAACTTTTCCAATTTTCCATAATTGCCATTCTAGACCATAATCAAATCCCTAATTCACATCAATATTAATCAGATTAAAATCTTAGACCTTAGAAATCTCAAAAATATTAGCTCACTTGAAGTCTCTAAAAACCATTTTACCCGTCAAATAAAGTTTTAACACTCATTTTTAAACCTAATTCTAGCTTTCTTTTTATGCCAAGCAGGTTTCCACAATAGGGCCTTTAGCTCCTCCCATCTTAATGTTTGACTGTACACATTTTCCCACAGTTGCGTCTGATCATAGTCTTCTTCTCTTTTTCCCAATATTGTCTGCACTATGTAATCAGTCTTAGTCAGTATGGTGATTATTCGTTGTTTGTATATATTGTCAGCATTTTTTTTTTAAAATATGTTTTATTATTTTTATCAGGATAGAAAGGGAAGGGTAGGTAGAGGTATAACATAGGGTAAAAAACAAGGATTAAACCAAGGGTAAGGATAGATACAATAATGGGGTTACCCCCAACACTAAACCAACGCTTTAGCAAGCAGACTATCGTCCAGGTATACATATTAAGTATGCATAAATTAACATAATACTAAAAAGCTATATTAATGAATTATTGTCAGCATTTTTAATGTCTTTTGTTTGAAAGTCAATTTCTGTTGTTTTTAAAGCTATAGATGTTTTAATTGAATTCTGCCTTTGGTCCTCAGAGATCTCCATCCTTTGTATATAAGGTGTAGCATCTTCCTCTTTGGTAGGTTGTAGATATAAATCCTCCATCTCATTAGGTTGTAAATCTAGTTGTGTGTCATGATCAGTTGAAGTTTGAAATTCAATTTTTAACTCTGAAACATCCTCTTTCCTGAGTGTCCTGAAATGCTCTCTTAATTCTTCTCTCATTTCCAAAAATTTTTCTAGTATGAGTCCATAGTTAAGCTGTGAGTGGGATTCCATTCTTCTTCTCTTTTTTTTTTTATAGTAAAAGTTCAGCAGTGTCTGGGCATGACGCCAAGTTCAGCAGTTCAGCTGCAAATTGTTACATTGTTACGATAAGGCTTTCTGGGTTTCACGCCAAGTTCCGGGATACATTGTAACCATACAATCCACATAACTCCACCCAGAAGCCAAAGAGGTGTTTTTTTTCCTTTTAAAGTAGATAAAAATGTTCAGAAGGGGGGGAGGAAAAGAAACACACCACCCCCTTCCCTACAAATTTCCACTTAAGCTGAAAACAAGCAGGCAGAAAGAGAGAGTCACAGTAAGGCTTTTTTCTTCTTCTTCTTCTTCTTTTTTTTCAGGATCCCCCGAATTCCAACAGTTCAAATACACAATAAAAATTAGTTACTTTTTCCCCCAAGTATTCGAACACTGCTTTTTCAAAGGAGGGAATAGTTTCTAGAAGCTTTTCACAGGGAAGTATATAAGATAACAAGAGGGAAGGAAAGGTCTCACCCGGATCTTCCACGGTGGTTCTTTATGCTTAGATGTTGCTGTGACTTTCGGCTGGAGCAGCTAAGTGATCGGCCATGTTACTGGCCGATCTTTTCCCCATCGGCCCAAAGGTGATTTCTCGGATCGCAGAAGGAGCTGCCGCTCCCTCCGCAATCACACGAGTGTCCTCCTCGACGGTGGTCGCCTCTCCGGGGCGACTTTTGACCCTGTCCAGGGTCTACCGGCGGGGGGAAATCGGTCGGCAAAGAGAACGTACTCTTTGCCTGACTGCAGGCGCTGTGACCGGAACCGGAAGTCTCCAATTTAGCCTTGAATAAACAATAAGGTAGATTTCAGATCTCTCAATTTTCCTCATAAAACAATAATTATTTCTAAAATATACATATTATTACCATTATATTTTCATACTTCCCAACTATATTCTATTTCTTATTCTACTCTAAAATTTTAATCCCATCCATTCCCCCCAAAAAATATTTTCTTATTTCTTTTCATATCTATATTCTATTTCTTATTCTATTCTATTCTTCTTGTTTACCAATTACATATTACCATTCCAGACCATAATCAAATCAGTAATTTTCATCTCAGTAGTATTATCTCAAACCAAAATCTTAAGCCTTTTTAACCCTTCAGATACATTTTTGATTCTCATTTTTAAATCTAATTCTAGCTTTCTTTTTGTGCCAAGCAGGTTTCCATAAAAGAGCCTTTAAATCATCAAATCTCCATATTTGATTATGTATATTCCTGAACAACTCAATCTGATCATATTTCTTTTCTCTTTTTTCCAATACTGTCAAAGCTGTATAGTTCTTTTTGTTCAATGTAATAATTACTCGTTGATTATCCATATTATCACAATTCTCCAAATCTCATATTTGCAAATCAGGTCCCATTGCTTTTGACTTTGTAGATATTTTAATGGAAATCCGTCTTTGATCATCCAAGTTCTCAATAATATTTTCTTCTACATTGCTTTGTTTTTCATCTCTTATTATTTGAGTTGTAGAGTAGTCAGTTGAAGTCTGGAAGTCATTTTGAAGTTTTGTAATGAAAGCATCTAGTCTAGCATTCACTCATTCATTGAATTCGTAATTTGTTCCCAACACACGTTTCCAAATAGATTGTGAATGGGATTCTTCCATCTCTTTAAATTGTATATGTTGCATACAAGCCTCTTTAAAGTTGGTGTTCTTCCTCTGTTATTCCTTGTGCTGAAAATTAGTAGTTAGTTCTGGAGCATCATCTTTAAAGTTTTTTCTAGCATAAATCCAAAGCCAAACTGTAGATAAATCTTGTATTTGTAATCCAAAAGAAAGAGCCAGTCCATATATCTGAGATAGCACTTTAAAATCAAGTTAGAATAATAGAAAAGCAAGCAGGGAGAAGAAGAAAAAAGTATCTTCTTGCGGTCAGATAGGAATGTCTGGGTGTGGAGCCAAGTCTGGGCATCGAGCCAAGTTTAAGCTGAATATACAGGGCAGTAAAAGTTTTCAGCTTAACGCAGATACTTTGTTACTAACTTCAAACAGCACAAAACAAAATGCCCAGAATGAGGGGAAAAAAGGTTTTAAACTGAACAATATGATTAAAATGGTTTTTCTAAATGTAGCAATAAATTCAAATAGATAGCTTAAAGCACTTTATGTACAGAAGGGGGGGAGGAATAAAAAACACTCCACCCCCCTCCCTAAAGGCTTCCGCTTAAGCTAGTACAAGTAGGCAGAAAGAAGCAAAGTTTTTTCAGGATTCCTGAAGTCCAGCAAGTCAAATAGTCAATAAAAATTAATTGTTTTTCCAGTGCTCATTTTCCCAAATATCCGAACGCCGCTCTCCTAAAGTAGGGAAATAATTCCAGAAGCTTTTCACAGGGAGGTAGTTAGGGTACAGAGAGGGAAGGAAAGGTCTCACCCGGATCTTCCACGGTGGTTCTTTTTGCTTAGCTGTTCTTGTGGCTTTCGGCTGGAGCAGTTAGGTGATCAGCCATGTTAATGGCCGATCTTTTCCCCGTCGGCCCAGAGGAGCTGTCTCGGATCGCGGAGGGAGCTGCTGCTCCCTGCGCAATCAACGAGTGTCCTCCCCAGTGGTACTCGCCCCTCCAGGGCGACTTTCGACCCTGCCCAGGGTCTACCGGCGGGGGGAAACCGGCCGGCGAAGAGAACAGACTCTTCGCACGACCGCAGGCATTGCAGACTAGAACCGGAAGCCTAGTCGGGCATTTTTTGATGCACCACATGTGTCATGAGTGTGAGTCTTATGTGTAAAAGGGATATCCAACACAAGGTCCTTTTTGTTGACAGAATACAATTAGGTGACACAATCTGACAGGGAAATACACACTCATATTTATTATTAGTTTGATTTATACCCTCTCAGTGTGTCCTAACAATCAAGATAAACAGTTGCATTCAAGGGATTTTCAGATGAAGTGCACTCTTACAAGCCAATGCCCAAATCTGAGTAATGTTTCCTTCAAAATTGCCCTTTTTTACTTCTGATATCAGGATTTCTTTTTCACAAAAGTCATGTTTCAGTACTTCAGTTTTCAAGCCATTATCATAGCGAGATGGGTAGCAAATAAATTTAATCAATCAATCCATAAATGAGCTCACATCAGACCAGTCATTATTATTTCATGTGAACTGAAAGTCTTGGACCTCCTTC
The DNA here is from genome assembly GCA_023970755.1 of Azemiops feae. NCBI lineage: Eukaryota > Metazoa > Chordata > Lepidosauria > Squamata > Viperidae > Azemiops > Azemiops feae. The sequence continues at coordinate 31,628 of JALGBA010002631.1, forward strand.
CTAAATTCCACTATCCCAGTGGGGTTAGAGAGAGGCAGGTATAAGCATGTTCTCAGCTGATTAAAAACATCCCAGACTATGGGCCTGCAATTTTGGGAGACCCCTGACTCCAATCAAGACAAGATGAAGCTTATTTAACAATTGGACCAACAAGACCTCCATCCAGTCTTGATTCCATTTCATGTGATTCAGTCCAAATCTGAACTCAGGGACCAGTCAACAGAATTGCCTTCATCTTTGATATTTGAAGGCAAAAAAACTAGTGAACCTGAAGCTATCAACACCAAAATCTCCAGCATATGAGGCCCTGTCTCACCAGTTTTATGGTGATACTAAACTGCCGAAGGGACACTAAATGGCAATGATTTGTGTCCTAAATAATAATCAGCCCATATCTCATTTTGGATCAGCTTACAACAGGATTCAGCATGACAGCATCAGAAGGGAAACCTTGGTCAATAGAACTGAAGCATGCTTATCTGCCTAAGAAAATTATAGTTTTTTGAGTGGGTTTAGCCCACTTGAAATGGCTTTGGGAAAAACAGAAAAGACATCAATATTTTCCACACCTTGTTGAGCAACTTTAACTGTGACAAAGCATCTTGGCTGATTGTAAGTCTCTGTCTTTCAAAACTCCCCAATATCTTGTTGATAGGATCCTCCTTGGGGAGAATGACCTTACTAAGGATTGTCAGGTCTGCTGCTACGTCTCCATCCTGATCCACGTACACTTTTAGCAGGGAAAGATTGTACAATTCCCTCTTCTTTAGAAATGGATGGAACTAGAATGGAAACATCCAGGAATTTTAAAAGCAGAAATCTTGGTTTTTATCTCTTATCACTTTTTACATTTGAATCTTTCTTCTATTGTTGTTTAACTTGTAAATGTTGTGAGTTGGGAGAAAAAGTGTTACATTATCTTCAAAACTGAAGTACAAAGATTCAGCAATATTTCTAAATCATGTAGTATATTGATAAAATGTAGATTAACAAAATGTAATTGATAAAAATTGTCAATCATATATAACAATCTAGCAAAGGTCACCAACCAACTAAACAAAACACACAAATAACTAGAGTATTCATAAATTCCTTGCAAACAATAGGCTGATTACCAGAAAGCAAGGATTTGTTAAGAAGAAAGTTGCAAGGCTAATCTTCACTCAGGTAGAGGAGATAGGAAAAGTGATCAGATGAAGTAATTCTACTTTATTGTAAGGCTATATTAACAAAATCTTGCAGTGTGAAAGCACAAATCTTCCACCATCTCTTTTGACAGTCAAAACATTTAGGGAGGACTTTTTCTGAGTTTCTTTCTCTGCCAGTTACGCAGCTGTTGGTTGCTCCCCGTCCAAACCATCTTATCTGATCCTTCCCTACATCTCTTTCTCTGGTCCTCCAAACTCATTTGCACCTGTCATTACACTTCCTTAACAGATTGTGTGAATGCTGGTAGTATAACTTGTTTTTAGCAAAGAATTAACAAAATGCTTCATGATGTGATGAATGGGGATTGTTAATTGAGTGCTGGATAGTATGAGATAATGAAGTGGATACAACTGTCTCAAAAATTGTACTCAAATAAATATTAATATTACTGATAAAATTGGGGAGTTACAAAAAACAATTAGACCTTGGTCATTGTTTTTTCTATATTTTCATTAAAAAATGAAGTAGATAAATTATCAGTTTTTGATGGAAAAATTATAATAACACCTGGACAAAGTTATTTTAGTTTCCTTTAAAACTCCCAGCTTCTCTCAGGTCCCTATAGATCCCTGTCAGGATGCTGCCATCCTGATGGGAACGGGGACCTTTGGAACTCTCCTGTGATGTGTTTAGCTTTGCTTTGTTGACTTGGTTCCGCTGCCCGAGGTTATCTGCCTCACCTCACCAAGGAAGAGGTGCCTGGGAACATCTTACCGCAGTGTCCATCAAGACTCCTCATAACCTCTTCGCACCTCTGCATTGGCTCCTATGGATTGGGCAGTTGGGAGGGGTTTTGAACAATGTGGTTTAGCCTAACAATTTCACCCAGGAACTTCAGATTCTGCCTGCCTTTTCTTGCTGTCACTGACTCTCCATAAAGGTTCCTCTTGAAACGATGCTAGTTTCAAGAGTTCAGCTTTCTTGAGAGATTCAGCTGAGGCAGGGCCTTACTGCTTTCAGAAAATAAAAATATAATTTTGTGTTCGAGGTGCATGAGTAAAATTCCATAGGAAACTAACTAATTCTTAGCATCCAGGACTTGGTACACGATTGTATGAATGTAATGAATGGCAGTTATAACCTGTATTAATATTTCATTTGTAGTTTTTCCTCACATTATTCTATGCATAGAATGGTTACTGATTATAACAAAGTAGTAGTAATATTTTAATGTTATGATAATAACCGTATTATTAATTTGTCGGTAATGTCATTAATGATCCAGTGGAATGATACCAGGTCCTCTTGCAGGCACCACACTTGGAGAAGACACTGCACAAAATTTTCATCAGCTTTAGTCAAGGACAAAGAAGGGGAGGAAGAGATCAAAAGAGCTGCTTTAAGCCTTGAGGAAGGACATCAAGCAGAACAGCCATGTTGGAATAGAATAGAATAGAATAGAATAGAATAGAATAGAATAGAATAGAATAGAATAGAATAGAATAGAATAGAATAGAATAGAATAGAATCTGAAAGGAAGCTTGGAGGTCTTCTAGTCCACCGCCCTGCTCAAGCTGGAGAACCTATACCATCTCAGACAAGTGATTGTCTAGTCTCTTCTTAAAAATCTCAAGTAATGGAGCGCCCACGATTTCTGAAGGCAAGCTGTTCCACTGGTTAATTGTCCTCACTGTTAGGAAGTTTCTCCTTAATTCCAGGTTGCTTCTCTCTTTGATCAGTTTCCAATCATTGTTTCTTGTCCTAGTTTACAGGAGCTTAAAATCAGAAAAAGTCTGGGAATTTTTTTTTAAACATATAAATGTGTTGGTTGTTGAAGGGAGGATGCAGCACTCTTCTGATAAATAGGAGATGTTGTAGAGAAGCTTAAAATCTTAAACAACCAAGCCCAGAGAGCACAAAAGACCCTGAAAAGGAATTTAGTTTGATGGATCCTTTTTGGGACCCGATACCTTCCATGGCTTCAGCCTTTGAGCCCCCAACCTCTCTTCACCCTTTTTCCTACTCCTCTGGGGTTTGGATGCAGCACTTAAGGCATGGGCCAGAATCTTAATGACACTGTAGGAATAGCAATCATTTGGTATCTGCATCCTATTCTTTTTCTCTTGGGTCTCCACTGGTGCTTTCTGGGTGCATCTTCTCCGGCCTTTGACAGAAATGGTGTCAAAGAATCGTTGAGAATCGTTGTGATATAACAACACAAATTCTATTCTTGACAAGCATAGGAGTAAAAGTTCTCATGAAATTTTCTCCCTTCTCTGTGTCTGGAGCAAAGAGACCAATCAGGGTCCATCCAAAATGGAGGAGAATTTGGACAATTCCTGGGTACTGGATCCCTTCTTTGGGGAGCATCGGATGGAAAAAAGGGAATTGACTTTTATCACTCAGAGCCTCTGAAGCAATTCTCTCACTGACCTGAAAAAAGCAATTCTGTGTTATATTTGGGGTCCTACGAAGTCCCAATTTTTAGCTTTTAATAAACCCAATATTTTTCTCATGCACATATTAGAACATTTCCTGTTGATTAGTCATTAGGCCATATCACGATACAGAATATAAAACACAGAACATTAACAAGACTCCATGTAAAAACAGAATTTAGAAAAATAAATAGAATAGAATAACCATAAAGAATGAAAATAGTATTTCTTTATAATCCCAGAATTTACCACAAATAGACCATAATTTCCTTCTGAAAAGGGCTTTATTACATTTTTAAATACATTTTTTTAAAAAATATTAGGATTCCAATAGACTGTTTCTCTAAAGTGCAATCCATGATATTGATCTCCCTATTTCTTAAATAATTGTCATTCAAAATAATAGATGTAATAACAACAACAACAACAACAACAACAACAACAACAACAACAACAACAACAATAATAATAATAATAATAATAATAATAATAATAATAATAATAATAATAATAATAATAATAATAATAATAATAATAATAATAATAAAGTTGGAAGGGACCTTGGAGGTCATCGAGTCCAACCCCCTGCTGAGGCAGGAAACCCTACACCATTTCGGGCAAATGGCTGTCCAGTCTCTTCTTAAAAACTTCCAGTTTTGGAGCATTCACCGCTTCTGGAGGCAGGTTGTTCCACTGGTTAATTGTTCTAATTGTCAGGAAGTTTCTCCTCAGTTCCAGGTTGCTTCTCTCCTTGACTAGTTTCCATCCGTTGCTTCTTGTCCTGCCTTCAGGAGTCTTGGAGAATAGCTTGACTCCCTCTTCTTTGTGGCGACCCCTGAGATATTGGAATACTGCTATCATGTCACCCCTAGTCCTTCTTTTCATTAAACTAGGCGTACCCAATTCCAGCAACCGTTCCTTGTATGCTTTAGCCTCCAGTCCCCTAATCATCTTTGTTGCCCTTCTCTGCACTCTTTCTAGAGTCTCAACATCTTTTTTACATCGTGGTGACCAAAACTGGATGCAGTATTCCAAGTGTGGCCTTACAAGGCATTGTAAAGTGGTATTAATACTTCACGTGATCTTGATTCTATCCCTCTGTTAATGCAGCCCAGCACTGTGTTGGCTTTTTTGGCAGTTGCAGCACACTGCTGGCTCATATTTAAGTGATTGTCCACTAGGACTCCGAGATCCCTCTCACAGTTACTACTATTGAGCAAGGTACCCCCTATACTATACCTGTACATTTGGTTTTTCTTGCCTAAATGTAGAACCTTACGTTTTTTAACCGTTGAATTTCATTTTGTTAGATAATACCCAGTGTTCAAGTCTGTCCAGGTCCTCCTGTATTTTAAGCCTGTCTTCTGGAGTGTTGGCTATTCCTGCCAGCTTGGTGTCATCCGCAAATTTGATGAGTTCCCCATCTATCCCCTCGTCCAAATCGTTGATGAAGATATTGAAGAGCACTGGGCCCAGAACAGAGCCCTGGGGCACCCCACTGCACACTTCCCTCCATGTAGATGCGGTTCCATTGAGGACCACATGCTGAGTACGGCCGGTCAGCATGATCTCTTTTATACAAACCCATGTTGGCTTTTAGTAGTGATTTTGGTTGCCTCGCTGATTCGTTGTTTGATTATCTTTTCCAGAATCTTCCCAGGTATTGAGGTCAGGCTGATAGGTCTGTAGTTTCCTGGATCTATTTTTTTCCCTTTTTTGAAGATGGGAACTACATCAGCTCTTTTCCAGTCCTCTGGTAGTTCCCCAGTGCTCCAGGATCTTTGAAAAATATAGTTCAGTGGTTCTGAGGTCACATCTGCCAGTTCCTTGAGAACCTTGGGGTGTAATCCATCTGGTCCTGGTGATTTGAACTCGTCTAGGCTGGACAGGTGCTCACTTACCATTTTCTTGCCTATCTTAACTTGTGTTTCTATTCTGTTTATTATGGCACTATTTTTGATAGGTTGGTCTGTTTTTTCCCTTTGTGTAAAGACAGATGCAAAAAACGAGTTAAATAGTTCTGCTTTCTCCCTATTGCTTTACATCTATTTTATTACATCTCCTATTTCTGGAGCTCCACTAATACAAGTATATTCATTGTAAGGAGTTTGGAAGATTTAACTCAATACTTGGAAGGTACATTTGTAGCAGCTGATGCCTTTCAGTGTGCCAACCTTACTGAAGATGGCCCTACTTTTCTCTGTTTTGACCATCTTGGATTCTTTGTGCAGCATTTTTTTAGTTTTTTTTCGAGTGGCAAAAAAACCAGGGAGATGACAGTTCCTAATATAAAATCAAGAATCTTTTAAATGATTTTTTTTTATTCTATTAGCATTTGGGGACTCTTATCAGTTTCCATACCATTAATTTTATTCAAAATAATTATATGCCCTAATTTTGATGTGATCAGATTTGTTTTAGTAATGATATAAGTTAAATCCCAAAGTTCAGCTCAATATAAGTGCATAATGGTAACGTTGATATTTTGTATTTAATAATTCAGCCTAAGGAAGCTGCATATCTACGATTTTTTTTTAAAAAATTAACAGTGTATTCACTTGTGCCTTTTAAATGAGCTCCTTTGATGTTGAGGGAGCCCAGATCCAGTCACAGAGAAAAGTTCCCCCAGGTAAGGAAAGGTGTGAACTTGCTCTGTTGTCTCCTCATCGATTAGCCCTATATGGCAATGCTGTCATTTCCCAAAGAACATAACGTTTGACTTTGACTTATCCATAATCAGATAATTATTATGAAAATAGGAGCCCTCTCAACAGCACATGCAACCCAAATGTCATATTGGAAACACTTTTTTTGTTACTTTTTATTGATTTTCTATTATTACATTTAATTATTTGATAGCAACATTGCGTCTGGGTACAATAATTCTATTACACATAAATATCATTAGTACAGATCTCAAACTATTACAATCCCCATTCCTTCTCTTTCTCCCTTAATATCTACTGTCTCATATTTTAACTAATACAATTCTTGTTCTGTCAATCAAATAGAAAGTAACTTTCTAACGTTTATCAATAATTTTTAGTTAATATATATCTTAGTTGTTTTAACTTTCAGTCTTTAAACAATCAATGACCTAATCAATTTTTTCTCAATTTTACTTTTCCATTAATATTTAAATTTAACGTTTAATACTTATCATTTCCACATTTTAGATGACCCCAATTCCTTTATCACCATTCCTCCCAAAGTCTAATATTCAGGATATACATCTTATCTATATAAGTTCTCACCATCTACATCAACAAGTTAATAATGCAATAATAGTATTATTATTTTCTAATAATTCTCAAGTACCTTAAAATCTTAAATTTAATAACCAAAATTTCTTTTATTTCCACATTTAATACTTCTTCTCTCTTCCTCTTTATATCTACTATCTCATATTTAGAACTAATAATTTCCCCCTTACTACTACATAAAGACATATTTATTACTTTCATCAATAAGGTTTTAACTTATATATATATCTTAATCATCTTTACCCAATCTTTATGCACAAGTCAATATTCCAATTAACCTATTAATATTTTAACTTCTGAGTTTTACATAACCAAAATTTTCTTTATCTCAACTTATAACCGCATCTTATACTCAAAATACGCGTCTTATCTATTTAAGTGTATTCTGTTTTAAGACATCCAGACATATTTATTGCTTTCATCAATGAAGTTTAAGCTTATATGTGTCTTAATCACCTTTACAAGACCTTTATGCACAAATCAATATTCAAATTTAATTGTTAGTGTTTTATATTTCTAACTTTTACTTGATCAAAGTTTTCTTTATCTCAACTCATAACAATATCTTATATTCAAAGTACACATCTTGTCTGCTTAAGTATATCAGTATGTCAGCCAAGTCTCTTTTGCACAATAACAGATTGCAATATCACGTTTAGCCACAAGATGTCTCTCCAAAGTTATTTTAATCTTTTCAGTTTTTTCTTCTATTTTAAAAGAAAAAATCCAGATCTTCCATAAAAATAGGGAATAAAAATTGAAGAAATATAGGAAATAGAAAATAAAGAGTCTTTTAATCCACAAATTCTAAGAAATAAATTCCCAATTAGGATCCAGTTATTTTTTCCAATGTTTTAAACTCCCCTGGGTAGTCAGTCGCTGCTATGTCTGGAGGGAGGGCTGAAATCTCCCTTCCCTCTCCACAGGGAGGAAAGTACTTTAGCAGCATGTGTAGGTACAGAAAGCAATTAGGATTTAAGAGAGGTAGATCTCACCCAGTCCTTTCCACGCTGCTTTGAAGTTGCCAGATGGTAAGTGTGACTTCGGCTGTCTGCAGCCTAGTGATGAGCCATATTTCTATGGCCAGTTTTCATCCGCCAGTTTGGAGGGATCGCCGGGTCCAGCGGGAGAGCTACCGCTCTCCCACAATCCAGTGAGAGCCCCTCCTTGCTGGTCACCTCTATGGGGTGACTTTCGACCCTTTTCAGGGTCCCCCAGTGATGTGAAACTGGATGGGGGAGACGGAACTCATCTCCCAGGCATCCATGGCGGCCGTGTGGCAAACCGGAAGTCCATATTGGAAACACTTTTGTCTTACCTTTTGGTACATATCAATCCTACTTCTCATGGATCCATTGAGCCCCCAAACATACTTTCAAACAAATGAACAAAAATGGGATGAAAGGTACCATGGAGGTTTTCTAGTCCGACCCCCTGCCCATAGCAAGAGATCCTATACCAATCCAGACAAAAGCAATGTCCAGCCTCTTTTTGAAAATCTCCATTAATGGAGTACCCACAACTTCATGAGGCAAGCCGTTCTACTGATTAATTGTTCTCACTGTCAGTGCTTATAGAAAGGGCTTTGAGCAGAGTCAACATCCTGAGCTCCATTTGAAGGGCAGTCAATTTCTTCCATAATATTTCTTTGTTTACTGTGTCAAATGCTATAAAGGCAGCAAACCATTATTTCCTCTGACTGATATTTTTATAGTTCAAGACAAAAGAATTGTCAAGAGTGGATCACATCTGCCTAAAGACTGCTGGTTCTTCTACAAGGAATGCACTTTTCATCCACCTACTATCAGTTCTTTTGAAAAAATGTGGACATATAGAAAGATTGTAAATATTGATGGGAATTTAAAATCTAAACAAGAATTGGAAAATCAGGGTATCAACCTGTCATGGTGGGCACAGTTACAGATACAAAATAGATATGAAAAAGACGTGAAACTGTATGGGTTTTATAAAGAAGAAACTGTATTTGATAAGATTTTGTTAACTTCAGATGAGAAATTAATTAAGAAAATTTATAATTTTTTGTTGATCCTGGAAATGGAAAGCGAACAAGTTAAAGACACAATTATAAGATGGGCGAAAAACTTTGGTTATAATATAGAACTAGAAAAGTGGCAAAAGTTGTGGGAGAGAAATTATAAATTGACAATGTCAACCTCGTATAAAGAAAATTTATATAAAATGTTTTATAGATGGCACTTGCCACCAGCAAGATTAGCAAAAATGTTTAAAAATATGTCAGATAGATGCTGGAAATGTAAACATAACTCAGGCATGTATTATCATATTTGGTGGACATGTGGTAAAGCTAAGGTTTATTGGAAAAAGATACATGCCTGGTTAAAAAAAATGTTGAGAGAACATGTTGATTTTAAATCTGAACTTTTCTTATTAGGTATAATGCCAGAAAAGATTAATAAACAAAGCCTATATTTAATTTTACACGTCACAACAGCAGCAAGAATAACCTTTGCGCAATATTGGAAAAATGAAGGATTACCACCGGAGGAAGAACTAATCAGAAAAATATTGGAATGTGCAGAGATGGACAGATTAACTATGAGACTGAAAGATAAAGAAGAAACAGAATATTACCAAACTTGGGATTTATTCTATCAATGGCTAGAGGAAAGAATGAAGGATTAGGAACTGAATATGTATTAGTGTTTTTAAACCCAGACAGCACGTTGGTTGAAAAATTAATATATGTATGTAAGAGAAAACTAATAAAATCTTTATCTAAAAAAAGACAGGTATCTTTTGATCCTTGCTTCCTCCTGACTGTATATTCCAATCCTTATTTATAACACTTACAAATGCCATGGTGAAAAGATTATTTGCAGCAGAACCAGTTCTTAAACACCCTGAACATAAGGAAACTTTCATCATCCAAGCTGATGCTAGTGATGTTGCGGTGGGCACAGTCCTCCTACAAAAAAAAAGCATAGGGGGGATCTGCAGCCCTACGCCTACACTTCATGAAAGCTTTTGGAAACAGAGAGGATATGGGCTGCTTGGGAGAAAGAGGCTTTTGCAGTGAAATGGGTGTTATTAACTTGGTGCCATTTCTTGGAAGGGAGTAAAGTGCCTTTCGAAGTATAGACTGATCATTATTATTATTCAAAATTAACTTGAATTACCTAGAGAAGACACGGTTGGATCTATCGCTTACATACCAACACGCCACTCACTTTACAGAAAGGGAAGGACAAACACAAACCTGTGGGACTTTGTAGTTGCCTGATAATGTTGACATCTGGATGGATCTGTCTCTGATAGCTCCATCAACAAGAGCTAAAAGCTTATCCTTCCTTCCACAGCTGTAATTGGGAACATTGGCTTCTCCAGTAGAGAGCATGTCCAGCAAGGCATCTGAAGTGCCGAGGGTGTTATCATAGTTGTCATGGATGTTGTAGCCAAGTGTGAGATTGTGCAGGAGCTGGGGATTCTCCCTCACCAGTTCAATATTGCAAATCATGCGTAGTATTAATACATTTCCATAGGATAAACTAGTGTAAAACCATGATCATGTTAATATTAGCATCAACAGCAACAGCAACAACAATACTTTTTCTCCATTTAATCATCTTTTTTCTCTACAAACTAGCTGAAAAATAAGCCAATATTGATCCAAAACTAGAGGCAAATGATAGTCACCCATCACCCTTTAATATTGTTAGTGTTGAGGATGGGGATAGTCCTCAAAAACAAATCAGAAACACACAGTTATTGTAATAATAATAACAATAATAATAATAATAACAACAATAACAATAACAATAACAACAACAACAATAATAATAATAATAATAATAATAATAATAATAATAATAATAATAATAATAATAATAATAATAATAATAATAATAATAATAATAATAATAATAATAATAATAATAATAATAATAAAAGCTGGAAGGGACCCTGGAGCTCATCTAGTCCAACTCCCTGCTCAGGCAGGAAACCCTATACCATTTCAGACAAATGGCTGTCCAGTCTCTCCTTAAAAACTTCCAGTGTTGGAGCATTCACCACTTATGGAGGCAGGTTGTTCCACTGGTTAATTGTTCTAACTGTCAGGAAGTTTCTCCTTACTTCTAGGTTGCTTCTCTCCTTGATTAGTGTCCATCCGTTGCTTCTTGTCCTGCCTTCAGGTGCTTTGGAAAATAGCTTCACTCCCTCTTCTTTGTGACAGCCCCTGAGATATTGGAACACTGCTATCATGTCCCCCCTCGTCCTTCTCTTCATTAAACTAGACATACCCAATTCCAGCAACCGTTCCTTGTATGCTTTAGCCTCCAGTCCCCTAATCATTTTTGTTGCTCTTCTTTGCACTCTTTCTAGAGTCTCAAAATCTTTTTTACATCGTGGATTGTCCACTAGGACTCCGAGGTCCCTCTCACAGTTACTACTATTGAGCAAGTACTAATTTTAGCAGTACTAATATTTTTTTTTAAAATATATTTTATTGGATTTTTATGGGGGTGGAAGGGTTACATCAAAGTCCTTAGGAAACACCGTGGAGATGGGTATATCAAACATCCAAAAGAACAAGCACAGATATATAGCTCAAATTAATTCATTGAAAATTCCCTAATTCCCTCATATAGTCTTGCATATTCAAATTAATACATTTCTAAATAAACTTCAAACAATCCTATCAAATATCAATCACATTTCAATTATAGAAATCCAAGTCCTGTTTTTAGGCTTTACTAATTTACAGTTACCATATTCCAATTAGCCTTAAATAGACATATTATTAACACTTCGGGTGTCCCTTTTTAACATAATGATTATATCTAAAATGAGTATATTATTCCCGCAGTAACATTCTTATGTTTTCTTCATTAATACCATTTCTTCTCTTGTCACCAATTGGTGACAAGAGCAGTACTAATATTGATAGCCCAGAATAATTCAGTCATTAAAGAAGAACCACCATTAAAGGAACGATATTTTTGATAAGTGACCCAGAGAAGCTGTTCATCTTCTATTCCTTTAAAAATCAGACAATGCATATCAATTGGTTATAAAAATATGGAAATGGTTGGGCAGAGGAAATTAGAACCATTTCAATCATTACTTTCAACTAAAGTCAGTATTTCAGTCATGAATTTAGGATTGAACACAGAGAGAAAAATAATATGGAATTCTTTCAGGTTTCATTTGCCTCATGTTTCTACTCTCAGAAAATAAGGCAAAAGAGAGAGGCTGTGTTAATCAAAAGGATTCAAACTATTTGTCAGATTCTGCAATATAAGAGTAAGTAAAACAAGGAGAAAAAAAGAAGAGTGTTAGAACTGCAAATGGAGGGAATGAAACTCCATCTCATGACTTACAGCTGAATCTGACTAAAAGGAGCCATGTTGAAAGGTAATGTTGCAGGTTTTATTCCTGATAGAGAGATGACTATACCAATGAGAAGATCTCCTGGCACATAATAGCTCCATGGCTTTTCTCTATCCTGGTGGTCCAAATTCAGTGGGCACTTCATTCTCAGCTTCCCATAGATTGGCTGGGACACCAGCAGCATCAGAAGCAGAAGCAGAAGCAGAAGCAGGATGTCCATAATTCATGGGGTGGAATCAATCTCCTTTCTCTTTCTAAAAAAAGAATTAGAATTCAAAGCACTCTGACAGGGTGGAATATCCAATGGCTCTCCTGATTCAAACAGAGAAACCAAGATTTACCTGAAAGAGAGAGAAAATATATTCAAGAGCACAGCTCCTGTCTGTCCTGTAATGTGAGCCACAAAAAGCTTAACCTGTGATATTTATCCTTTTCTGATGCAAGATCCCTTCCACGTTGCTTCAGTCTGATGTTTACATCAAAGGCAGTCACTGGAGACATAGGAGAAGAGGTCTCAGAGACAGGGATGGTGAGGATTGCAGTGAGAAGGAGCTTCTGCTCTTGGGATCCTGAACTTCTTCTACGTAAGGAGGGGTAGCTGGAGAAAAGCACGTTAGAGAAAAGTCACAGACACACCCCTTGGGGCAGTGTTCTGTAGTGGTCTTAGTCCTTCCTGTTAGGACATGTCCAGAAAGTCATGCTGGATGGAGATAGTTCAACAGCCAGGAAAGTGACTTCTGCTGTCCTTCAATGGGGTCTCTTGCCTCCAGAGGCTACTAGGGAAGGTCACCCAGAGTTATGGAGTTTGGCGCCACTCTAGGTTGGTGACCCTTAACTCTAGTGCTACCTGTGCTTTATCTCCCTGGAAGCACTCAGTATCCTTGAACCCAGCCTGTTAAGAGTTTGGGATTTTCTTTTCAATGAGATCTCCTTGTATCCATCCTAATTTGGAGCTGATTTTATAATTCCTTGTAACTGAAGTGAAATTTCATTTGCCATCTGTTTTAGAAAGATCATTTTTTTGCATGAGAGCTGGTTAAGAGGCAGGAAAATGACAGTCTGGGATAGCACCATTGGCACAGAGAGAGAAAATTGTCGAGTGGGTAGAAGTTTTCATTTCCTTGACACTTTCTGTGTTGTCTTTCCATACTGATACAATGAGAGCCATTAAATTTTGACGTTTCTTGGTATAAATAAAAGAATTTTGCTGTTAGGTCTGCAATTGAGATGGTGGCAGCTCCCATAGTGCAGTGGGTGGTGTGACCTGATTTCTTGCCACAACCACCCGGAAGTTGGTTTAGGGGGACCTGGTGGCAGTTCCTCTGGTTGTGTAGATGCACTCGGAGTTTTACGACTCCTGTGACATTCCCATCTCTGAGGCTTTGTTTGTCCTCCCCAGAAGACTTCCAAGTGCTTATAGATCGGAGTCCCTGTGTTCTGGTTTATCTTGGTCGATTCTTGATAGATTATGTTTCTTATCTGGAGGGGGGATGTTAATATGGACAGCTTGGCCTAGGGAAAACTGGCGGGGGGTGTTGAGTGGCCAGGGAGCTGATGGGATGGGCAGGTCCACCCTTCCAATGAGGACCATGGGATGACCAATATCCCAGGTCCATCATTTGAAAGTTGTCCCACTGTTCAGTTCTTGGCTTCCACTCTCACTGCCTGGCTACCAGATCTTCAGTGGCTCCCATTCTGGCTCTCGCTTTTGAATGCCAGCTTGATGTGTAAGAAGGCTTCTCTCGCCCATGATGTAGCCTGCCCTGTCTCACTGAAGTCTAGTTGTACCCCCAGAGGGGAGGAAACCTCAGTTGGAAATGCGGCCACCTACTTTGTGGGTTTCCCTCAGGTGAGAGCCCAGGGAAGTGGCGGAGAGGTGGCTGTGGTCATCCATGGTTTGTTACAGGCTTTCAGGAGGCTGCACCTAGAGCTGCCTTTTCACCCAAGGTTGGGTGTCTGCAAAAAACGTTTCCCCAGCCTGCTGAAGTATGTTGTGTGAATGTGGTCCTTACAAGAAGTGTCTCCAGCTTATTTCTGTTATAAAAGATTGTTCAACTAGTCCCTGCTAAATTAAGATTCATAATTCACTGACTCATTGGTTCAGCCTCCAAAAATAAACCATGATTAAAAGTTGCAAATGAGAATTCAGCCATTGGTGAGGTGACCAGGTTAAATGGGTTGTATGGCTATGATCAGAGCCAGACTGGTGTAGTGGTCAAGGAATCAGACTAGTAACCAGGAAACCATGAGTTCTAGCCCTGCCTTGGGCACAAAGCCAGCTGGGTAAACCTGGGTCAGCCAACCTCTCAGAGCCCTGGGAAAGAGGCAATGGCAAACCAGCTCTGGAAAACCGGGTCACCTACTGTATGGTGTTTCAGATAACTTTCACACACAGCTCGCCGAGGTTGTGGGCCTTCCTGAGTCTGGCTACAGTCTTGCAAATCCCGCTGAGTGGACTCTTATTTGCTAAACACGGGCAGATTTTTTTAAAAAAACTAGTTGCTCTGTGTGGAAGTGGCAGGAAAACTCCAATCCTGATCATGACAGCGAGTTTCCAGTCCTTATGAAGGCTGTGGACAGGCCAATGAAATTGGTGTCCTGGAACACCAGAAGGGCTGCAGGAGGTGGTTGTCCCTTCCTGTCAAGGGCAGGGAGGGTGTGCTGGAAAAGAGGAAGGCAGGTGGAGCCCCCTACACAATCCAGCTCAGGCAGCCTCAGGCATGGTTGGAAAAGGTTTTTTTGAGGGAGGAGTACTCCTAGTGGATGAGAAGGGTGGGAGAGCAGCAATGACATCACAGCAAGGGGGGTTCCATGCAGGGGGGGGTCCAGGTCAAGCACTGGTAGCACTGATGGTCAGCCAGGAACCCCCACAGGTGAAGTTCACAGCTCATGTTTAGGTCATCCAGGTTTTTTCAGGCATTTCTGCAGTAGTTTTAGCAAGCTGGACAATCTCAGCCTGGCACTGACCTCAGGGAGAGGCAAAGATGTTGGGCTTCAGAGGGAACCAGACTAAAAGTGGCTTCTTTCTCCCTTGCATGTCCACCTCGAAGGAGCGAGGGACTCATCTTTGATCCACCATAAAGCCCCTGACAATATGGACTGAGATTTTAAAACATGTTTATCTGATTTCATACATTCCAATAGTTGGGAAATTTCTCCTGTGCAAATGGTATGTAGTAGATCATCATGCTAAACCAGCATCTGAATTATATAGATTTTGGCACGGTACATTATGCCAACATAGCAGTTCTCTTTCCTTAACCTAAAAGTTACAGGTGTTGTGTAAACTTACCCAGAACTTAAGGGTGTTGTGTGAACTCACCTAGATTTCCCACAAACCATCTATGTGATGGCCAATACAGTACGTCTCCACAGAGAATTTGAAACTTAAAGAATCTGCTTTCGGATTCAGGGTCCATGGCTATGCAGCACAGCAACATTGACAGGATGGGAGAAGCCATTGCTTCTCTTCATAAGCCATTGCTGTGCCTGACTCTGTTCTTGCAAGCTCAGCCTTGTGGTCTCCAACTCACTGAAATTGGGCCAATTTTTCGCAACTGGTTGTGCTGCAGAGAGGTGACAAGAATCTCCCCATCCTGACAAGGAGGACGGGTTTCAAGTTCTCATGAAGGCAACTGGGGGAATGGGGCAATGAATCACGGGTCCTGGAGAGCCAGGAATGACTGAGAGGCTATAGGATGCCTGTGGGCCTTCCTGGGAAAGGCAGGGAGGCACTCTGGAAGAGAGAAAGGGTGGCAGAGCCCCCAACCCAATCCATTCAGGGCAGCCTTGGGTGCGATCAGAAACCTCTCTTCTGAGGGTGGGGCCCTCCTCACATGGGGGGGGGAGGCTGTTGAGCATCACTGACATCACAGTCAGCATTGTCAACACAGAGCAAAAAATTTCTTTACTTGCTTCCTTCCTTCTTTCTATTCTTTGACTCTCTAGAGTCAAAGTAAGTAACTTACAGATTTTGAACCAACCTAGAACTAAGGAGAAATCTCTTGACAAAACAATTAATTAGTGGAACGACTTGCCTCCAGAAGGTGTGGGTGCTTCAATACTGGAGGTTTTTAAGAAGAGATTGGACAACCATTTGTCTGAAATGGTAAATGGTGAGGTTTCTTCCTTCAGCAGGGGGTTAGACTAGAAGACCTCCAAGATCCCTTTCAACTCTGTTCTTCTGTTTCAGGCATTCAGTATATTTAGCAAAGTGTTAACGGGGATAGAGATCTGAGGGCAGAAGTGGGGAGTTTAGTTTTAGCACCTAATTCGGGGGACGGGGCAGTTTAAGATGAAAAAGTTTGTCTCTTCCAGCTTATTAGGGTTCTTTATTGAAGAAATGTGGGGTTTGGGGGAGTGAGAGGGGGGTCAAAACCAGGAAAAGGTTTCAGGAAGCTGATCTGAAGCTGCCCCATCGTCATGCAGTGTCTGGTTTCCCAAGCCTAGCAAGAGCCAGGAGAGCTTTGCAGTCTCCCAACAGCCTGAGGATCAGCTTGGAAAGCTTCAAAAGCAGCCGCCATTTCTACAAGGACTCATCAGAGTATTGAAAATGGTGTCCACTTCCGGCAGACCTGAGGATCAGGCCCAAGCACTGCAGGGTCCCCTTGGGGCAGGATCGAAGGGGAAGAGGCTTCCAGCCAGAGGGAAAAATGTTACCCAGCCACATCTGGAAGGCCGCAGGACCCCCAACACTTCTATACGTTAAAGAGGGGCTTGGTGGGGGCACAAGGGAGTCAAGGTGGGGCTGAAGAAAGAGCTCACATTTGGGGAAAGGAGATGGAAAAGCGGGCTCGTTTGGGGGGGGTGATCCCAGCAGGCAGAAACTCGGCTGCATTGCCTTTCAGCTCTTATTTTCCCCAGGGTGGCACACTTTGATGTGAAGGAAGACAGACAGCCCTGATCTTGAGTGGGGAGGGAAGTCCCAAGTCTGAAATCTTCCAGTGACGCTTTTTGCCTAAAGCCAAGTTCTCCTCCAGGAAAGATTTCCATTTAGGGCCTCCCTGGTCAGAGAGAGAAGCGAACTGCAGCTGATTCCATCTGTCTCTGCCCAAAGTCTCCCCTGGAGCGTTCGGCCAAAGAGCAGAGCTGAAACTTTGAGAATAATAATAATAATAATTCTCCCTCTCACCAGAGATCCCCGGCTAATTCAACTAGTTCTTGGACTCAAAGTTTGTTGGGCACTTCTCTGGAGAGAAATGAAAGGGGAATAATCCCCATAGGATTCAAAATGATAGGGCAGAGCTAGAATTAAATCGGTCAGCAAGAATTGAGAGGTAGGAAAGCTCCATGCTTGAAATTGGCCCCAGAGGGAATACATGGTACCTGTGGCTGAAGAAAAACAAATCTGATATTTTTTGGCATAACGGTTAAAGAGAAAACCCCGGGGACCACTTAATGCCTGAACATGTCACAGAACTGGAATAGCTTCCCACTGAGTTAAAACCAGTTTACTTTATTTTGAAAGTTAATGTTGAAGGGCACCAATAGAAAAAGACTGATGCAATAGTGTGACCAGGATAAAATAAAATAAAAAATCTGCTAGTTAAAAACTAGCCATCAGCACTTGACATAGTTTGAAAAAAAATCACACCCATGTACAGAGAATGAGAGAGAGAGAAATGAGAGAAATAAAGGATGCCTTTCACCCCGCGTAAGGAAGAAAGGGAGGGAAAGGATCCATGTTCCACTGCCACTCCCTTCCACACATGGGGCACCGAGGGGGAAAAGCAAAGCCCAGACTTGTCACGTTGCCCATAGAAAAGGCTCAGGAAGGAGGAGGGGAACTGGGGAACCCTTCACACACACCATTCTGGGAAGAGGCTAATGTGGATTATGGGCTTTGGAGTTGCATTTTAGGGGGAAATGCAGCCAAGGGGTTTTTGTGAAGCTCCGGTTCCTCTTGGTGTGTTTCCAGGAAAGGCTCCTGTCGGGGAGAAGCCATGCAGGGCCTTTGTCTCCAAAGGGGGATCCGGCTTTGCTGGGGAGGGAAAGGCGAGGGGGGTCTCCCTGGAGGGACCCTCTGGGGCTCTGAGGAAGGGGCATCCTGGGGGTCCCTTGTGGCCCCCAAAGTCCCTCTGGCCGGGCTCTCCTGGGCAGCCACTGCCCCCCACTTGCCCAAGCCCCCCCCCGGAGGAGAAGCTCTTCATTGCAGCCATTTCTGGGTGGGGGGAAGGCCCTTCCAGGACTTCGGCCTCCCCTCCCTCTGCATTTCTGGCAGTTTTTGCCTCTTTCTCATCACACGAAAAACTTTCTAATTTTCTATCCTTATTGGATATTTTCCTGTCCCCCCCCCCCTTTTGTCTTTGTTCATTCAACCTCTTCTCCATGAGTCTGATTGGTGGCTGAGCTCCCAGGCAACCATTGTCTCTTCCCTCCTGCTTGATTGGCTGCTGCTGGGTTGCCTCGACAACAGGGGCAGGACAGGACTAGAGGCAGCCACTAGGGAGAGAGAGGGGCGGGGCTTTTGTCTTGGCTCAGAACTGGAGGAGTTGAAGGCGAGATCTTCTCTCTTTTAGGAAACTCTGATCAGATGCAGCCCAGAGTAGGAGAAAATGGAAGAGTATTTATTTGTATATATTTAAAATGAAGGAAAAATTCAAGACTTTGACAGAAGGAAAATATGAAATGGAAACTAAAAACATATAAAAAGGAGGAAGATGCAGTGAAATTGGATAGAATAGCATAGAGCTGGAAGGGACCTTGGAGGTCATCTAGTCCAGCCCCCTGCTCATTTCAGACAAATGGCTGTCCAGTCTCTTCTTAAAACCTTCCAGTGCTGGAGCATTCACAGCTGAAATAGAAAACACTTTGTATTAAGATTAATTTTGGTATTAGTTGAAAGCACTTATATATTACAATTCATTTTTGAACAAATGTGAAAGCTTTCCTTTTGTGAAATGAAAATGTCTCCCCAGCCACTGAGGAGAGAATAACAGAATAACAGAGTTGGAAGGGACCCTGGAGGTCTTCTAGTCTAACCCCGTGCTCAAGCAGGAGACTCTATACCATTTCAGACAAATGGCTTTCCAGTCCCTTCATGCTATAGAAGGATTGGGGGCCTTGGGGCCTTGCAGATGTAGTTTAGTTACAACTCTCCCTCTGGCTGGAAGCTAGAGCCATTGGGGGTCCTACTGAATAGCAAGAGGGGCACCACTAGGCACCCCAGCCAGAGTGGTTTGCAATTATGATTCTACTACACAATTTGTGGTAGCTCTGTGGGTGTCAGTCTAGCAGTTGTTGTCCTGAGCCTGGATGGCCTAAACAGGAGCTGTGAACTTCACCTGTTAATTCAGTTGATGACTCCACCCAGCTCAGGAAAGAGGGTTTCTCCCCAATCCAGGTTAAGGAGAGCACACGCTTCCATGATGGTCAGTGGAGTTTGACTCAGTCAGTTCAATTCTGCAGAGCACACACAATTGTCAACCACCTGGTGGGACACTCAGACAACACACTTGCAGGGTCTCTGCAACTGAGTCCTGCAAAGGGGACTGAGGGGCTCCCACCAATGCTGGGTGTGCTGAGCCTGGCCAAATATGGGTGCGAACACCCTAGACCAGGGGTGGTGAACCTATGGCACGCCTGCCACAGGTGGCACGCGGAGCCATCCCTGTCGGCAAATGGGTCATTGGCCCGGAAGGAGGTGGGGCCAGTCTCCTCCCCTCCGCCTCTCCACATGCCACCCGCCGGCCTGGAGGCAGCCACCCGGACGGCTACCGGGTGACGGCAAGGAGATGGCCTGGGGGGGCTTAGGGCAAGGCGGGTGGCACTTCGGCAGGAGGTGAGCACGCCGCCAGGGCTGAAGCCGAGAGAAGGCAAAGATCCGTGCCACGACAAAGCCGGCCATTTTGGCGTGGCACAGATCTTTGCCTCCGGTGGCAGCCAAGGCCAGCTCCGGGAAGGCAGCCGGCGCTTCGGCGGCTCTACATCGGCGGCTGTGGCCAGGCCGGCTCTGAAAGGAGCGAGCAGGATGCCCAGTTGGGAAGAAGAGTGGGCAGGCAGGCACGGATCCGGTCCCTCACTGGCAGGCCACCTTTATTTGGCCGAAGTTCTGCGGCGGGCGCCTCGCTCGCGGCCACTCCCCTTAAAGTGGCAGGCATCGCTGCCGGGTCGCTGCATGGCCAGGAGAAGGCAGCCGGAGGGCCAAGCAGTTCTGGCCATGCCTGCGCTCCAGCCACGACCCCAGCTGAGGGGGGAGGGGGTGCTGGGCCACAGAGCCCGGGCGACCAGCAGTGACAAGGGGAAACCGGGCTGTCTCTTTGTCACCAGCCAGTGGCTATCTGGGGGTTCTGGGCATGGGCGGCTGTCCTGCCCTGCTGAGCGCCCATCCGTAGCCTCGTTCAGGAAGCTTCCAATGGGGGTCCATCCTCCGCGCAGAGCGAGGCTGCGGGCCAAGGACCATGTGGTGAAAAGAAGGTTAGAGTTGGACTTATGTGCTACTCGTGCGTGCGCCTTACTTGGAGGGGAAAATCTGCACCTCCGAAGGGAAAAAAAAGCGGGCGTTTGCACTTTGGAGAAGGCAGGGGGAATGTGCCCATTTGCGCTTTGCAGAAGCTCGCTGTAGGCAGGGGGAGGAGGATGTGTTTGCACTTTGGAGAAAGGGAGAGAGAGAGGGGGGAAGGAAGGAGGGGAGGGAGAAGGAAGGAGATGGGAATGAGAAAGGGTGGAAGGCAAGGAAGGAGGGGAGGAAGGAAGGAAGGAAGGAGATGGGAATGAGAAGGAGGGAGGCACATGACCCTGGCGATGCTGCAATGGTTAGAAGTGAAAAATGGTAATAAGCCACTTTATTCAATGCATTTGTAACTTCTAACAGTCACTAAGTTAACTGTTGTAAGTCAAGGACTACTGTAATTTATCACTTTTTTCCTTTTTTGGGAGGGGGGGTTCATCAAGTTTTTGACACCTTGCTAGGCGACTGGAAAAGCCCTGTTAGAGTACTCGGATTGCAGCTGCTTTCTTGCAGTTATGTGGAATGGCGTGGGACCCACAGGTTTTGCAAAGTTAAGTGAGGAAGTTGGTTACAGCTTATTAGGAAAGATAAAATAGACAACCAAGAATGCTTTATTGACCATTCTTCATCCAGATTTTATATCAGTTGCATCTGCTAGTACAGGCATTCTGCTTCAGATTTTTGTTATTTTCAGCATCTGACAAAATGAATGAGTACTTTTCCAACAACCTGTAAAATCCAAGACACTGTGCTTTCATTGTTTAATTCCCCCCTCATACAATAGTGGCCAAAATTGTGGAAACCTTTTGGGAAAAGTGTACAGTAGAAATGCCACCTTTAGTTAAGTTTCCACCCATTTTTCTTCTAATTTCTTTATAACTGTAGCCTTGTTCACTTAATAATACTATTTTACATCGCTTTCTGGGCAACCAGTCAACTCTTTGCACCATGACTTTAATTTTATTACGTTTTACAAGCTCACTAAATGAAAGAACACCCAAAAAAACCTCAACCAACTTGATAGTGATGACATAACACTGACAAATGTCCTCCTTTCAGCTTCAATACATGACATCAATAACTGACTCCTATTGTGATCTAATTGGCTCATTGCCAAAACAAGATGAGCCTCCTGCCAAATGCCCCACCCACCAGAGACCCCCTGGATCCAACCCTGCCCGGCCCCCACAGGCATCCCTACTCAGGAGCAACATCGAGGTGGCCACGCCCACCAACATTGCCATGGCTACCATAGCCACACCCACTCGGTGGCCACGCCCACTCAGTGGCCATGCCCACCCGGCACCCGGCGATGCATAAGTGGGTTTTGGGTTGCAGTTTGGGCACTCGGTCTCTAAAAGGTTCGCCACCACTGCCCTAGACTCAGGTGAGCTCACCTAGCCTGCAAGTGCCCGGGACTTGCCTCCTGAGGGGGTTCCTGCCTGACCATCCATGCTGCACTGTGCTGCTAACAGAAGGGGGTGCATTGACAGATTGATTCCAATCTGTAGAACCACCCTTGCTGTGATGTCACTGCTGCTGTCCCACCCTTGTTGGCTGCTAGGAAGGCTTTGCCCTCAAAGAAATGTTTTCCAACCATGCCCGAGGCTGCTTGAGTCGAATCACGAAGAGGCTCCACCTGCCTTCCTCTTTTCCAGCACGCCCTCCCTGCCCTTGACAGGAAGGGACAACCACCTCCTGCAGCCCTCCTGCCCTTCCAGGACCCCAACTTCACCGGCCTGTCTGCAGCCTTCATGAGGACTTGTTACTCACTGTCATGATTAGGATTGGAGTTTTCCTGCCACTTTTACAGAGAGCAACCAGATTAAAAAAAATCTGCCCATGTTTAGCAAATTAGAGTCCACTTGGCTGGTTTTGCAAGACTCAGGAAGCCCCAGCCTCAACTGGCTGTGTGTGAAAGTAATCAGGAAGACCATAGGTGACCCAGTTTTTCAGAAGTAGTTTGCCATTCCCTCTTTCCCAGGGCTCTAAGAGGTTGGCCGGCCCAGGTTTATCTGACTGGCTTTGTGCCCAAGGCAAGACTAGAACTCATGATCTCCTGGTTACTAGTCTGACGCCTTGACCACTACACCAGACTACCTCTGGTCATAGCCATACAACCCCCTTAACCTGCTCACTTCACCAATGGCTGCATTCACACTTCCAACTTTTAACCATGGCTTATTTCTGGAGGTTGAACCTGGGTGTGGCCCTTTTCTTCTAGTAGGGGCCACATTCACACAAAATACTTCAGCAGGCTGGGGAAATTTTCTTGCAACCCCCCTGAGACAAAAGAAAGCTTTAGGTGCAGCCTGTTTAGAGCCTATAATAAACCATGGATGACCACAGCCAACCCTCCTCCACTTCCCCGGGCTCTCACCTGAGGCAAACTCACAAAGTAGGTGGCCACATTTGCAACTGAGGAGAGGTTTCCTCCCCTCTGGGCACAACTGGGCTTCAGGGAGACATGGCAGGTAACATCATGGACAAGAGAAGCCATGTTACACATCCACTCGGCATTCAAAAAGAACAGCTGGTACCTGGAGCCACCAAAGATCTGGTAGCCAGGCACTGAGAGTGGAAGCTGAGGACAATACAGTGGGACAACTTTCAAATAATGGACCTGGGATATTGGTTGTTATGTCCTGGGCCTTGCTGAGTCATTCAGCAAGGCTCAGAAAGGCTGAAGAAAGGTTGCAGAGACCTGGACAGACCACGTGTCTGCCCGGGACCCAGACAGGCTGTCGCCAGCCTCGCGCACATGCACGAGACGGGAGATTGGCCTGCAATGATTGGCTGTGCATCCCCTTGCACGGGGAGTATAAAAGGGCATGTTGCCATTGAGTTCTTGCTTCTGTTCTGTGAATGTAATCAATAAAAGATCCTTTGTTGTGAACTTGCCTCGTCTTGATGTCTGTCTTGCGAGAACAGAACATTGGCGACGAGGGTGGGATTCGCCGCATAGGAAGCCTACTACGAAGAAGCTAGGCCTACTCACCTGAAGGCCTGAAGAGAAAAGAAGTGTGGCATCCAGAAGGAGCAACCGCCTGCCAGTACGAATATACTGGAGGTGGGCTTGGCTTCGTGGGACCCCTTCTCCTTCCCTGTGGCAGAGACATCAACGAGGCTAGCGGTCACGACGATGTCCAAGCTGGGCCATCTTGTTGAGTTCGACACTTCACACCCGGAACGCTGGAGCTCTTACGCAGCTCACGTTGAGAACTATTTTTGGGTGAACAAGGTCCAAGAAGACGGACTGAAAGCTGCTACCTTGCTGTGTGTCTGTGGGCAAGAGACTTTTGACATTGCCGAGAATCTTGTTGCCCCAGCACCTTTGGAATCGATCGCATATGCTGATCTTAAGAAAATGCTGCGTGAGCATTTTGAGCCCAAGCTATCTGTAATAGCTTGGAGGCACCAATTCAAGCAGCGGGACCAGTGGCCGGGAGAATCAGCTGCGGAATTCGTCGTGGCTCTGAGGCAGGTGGCTAGGCCGTGCGCATTCCAAGACTTGGAGGAGAGACTCCGAGATCGCCTCGTCTGCGGATTGCGGAGCTGTGAAATGCAAGAGAAGTTGTTTGCCAGACCTGATCTCTCTTTCCAAGATGCCCTGAGAGAAGTTGCAACTGAAGAAGCAGCCGGTGGCGTGGTGAAGGCCTTTTGGTCGAGCAAGAACCCTCCAGCGGCAGCCCCCGTCCATCAGGAAGTCGTGCGAGAGGCCTCCGGAGAAGAATCTGAGGAAGAAGAGATGGACAGACTTCAACCGTCGGCGGAGAGAAGACTGCAAGAATGAGGAGGACAGATGCCTGCATCCCTTCGGTGTTTCGGCTGTGGGGGTCACCACAGGAGAGCCGACTGCCTTTTTCATTCTGCTGTTTGTCAGGCATGTGGCAGGCAAGGCAACATCGCATCAGCCTGCATGGGTCACCAGAAAAACAGGTCTCCTCAAGAGTTGCCTCTGAAAGGTACCAAGGTCCCCAGCCAACACAGGGTGGGTTTCTGTGCATCCCGTAGGGGGGTATTTAAAACTGGGGTTCACCGCCCCCTTAAAAAAAAGCTGCGCATTGATGTAAAGTTGCAGGGAGTTCCTCTGGCCATGGAGCTGGACACAGGGTCCGCTCTTTCTATTATTTCTGCTGACACTTTAAAAAAGGTTTGTTCCAGGAGTGGCTCACGAATCAAAATCAGGCCCTGCAATCTCATCCTCACTGACTTCCAGAATTCCCGAGTCAGTGTGAAGGGGCCACGCTCAGAGTACAGCGTAAGGAATTTGATGGGTTGTTAGATGTGGTGGTAGTTGGGGGTGATTGCACGAGTCTTATCGGACTCGATTGGTTCGAGGCACTTGGGATCCAAGTGACTGGGCTTAACCATCTACAAACTGCCAGCCTTGCAGGAGTCTGTAAAGAGTTTGCTGATGTGTTCAGCCCAGAGCTTGGCTCATACAAGGGGCCTCCTATTGCTTTAACATTAGATCCAGCCATCACACCCATTGGGGTTAAACCAACAAGGGTGCCTTTTGCCCTCAAAAGTAAAATAGATGCTGAATTGGACAAACTGCTCCAACAAGGCATTCTAGAACCTGTGGATTCTAGTCCATGGGAAACCCCCATAGTGACACCATTAAAAGCCAATGGTGAAGTCCGAATTTGTGCGGACTATAAATGCACACTAAACAAAGGCTTGCAGCAGCATGCATACCCAGTGCCTGTGGTGAGCCATATTCTGGCCTCACTGAAGGGGGAAAAACTCTTTGCTAAGCTCAATTTAGCTCAGGCCTATCAACAGTTACCTGTTAATGAGGCAACAGCTGAGGCCCAAACTATAGTTACTCACAGAGGGGCTTTTAAGGTAAAAAGGCTGCAGTTTGGGGTCAATGTAGCCCCTGGCATTTTCCAAGGGGTGATGGAGCGAACGTATTCCTGGGGTCTGCCCCTATTTTGATGACGTCCTCATTGCAGGAGAGTCACCTGGGAACTTGGCTGAAAGGCTGAGAGCTGTCTTGCTGCGTTTCCGCCAAGCTGGGCTGAAGTTACAGCAAGACAAATGTAAGATTGGTGTAACATCCACTGAATTTCTAGGCTTTCGTATTGATGCTGAAAGCATCCACCCTGCAGAGTCTAAATTTCAGGCCATTCAACTGGCTCCAAGCCCCCAGTCAAAAGCGGAATTCCAGGCTTTTCTGGGCCTGCTAAATTTTTATCATTAATTTCTCCCCCACAAGGCTGCAGTGGCTGAGTCATTACACCGGCTTTTGGACAAGCAGACTCCATGGAAATGGACAAAGGTCCATGAAAGGGCTCTCAAAGAAGTCAAGGCCTTGCTATCTTCAAATGCGGTACTGGCGCATTTCAATGAGCAATTGCCTGTGTGCATCGCATGTGATGCATCCCCTTATGGGGTAGGAGCAGTGTTGAGTCATCTCAAGGCTGATGGGACTCAGGTCCCTGTGGCCTATTACTCCAGAACTCTCTCATCTGCAGAGCGTAATTATGTGCAGATTGACAGAAAAGCCTTGGCAATAGTCTCAGGCATCAAGAAATTTCATGATTTCTTGTATGGCTGCCATTTCACGGTCTACACTGACCACAAGCCTTTGCTGGGTTTGTTTACAACAAACAAACAAACCCCACACATCATCTCCCCCAGGATGCTGAGATGGTCAATTTTCTTGTCAGCTTATGACTACACCCTGGTTCACAACCAGGGACAGAGATGGGCCACGCTGATGGCCTTAGTAGGTTACCTCTGAAGCAAATAGAGGCAGACCCTGCTCCTGCTGTACACATTCTCTCCATTCAGGAATTGCCTGAATCTCCCCTCAAAGCTAGGGATGTGGCTGCTGAAACTGCCACTGATCACACGCTTACACGCGTGCTGACATGGGTGTTGTCAGGATGGCCTGACACGTGTCCTGGTACAGAATTCCAAAGTTTCTGGTGTAGGAAACATGAGTTTTCCACTTTCAAAGGGTGTATCCTGTGGGGTAGCAGGGTAGTCATCCCGGCCTCATTGAGGACTAGAGTCTTGCTCTCTCTGCATGAGGGACATCCAGGAATTGTGAGGATGAAGGCGCTTGCGCGTAGCCATCTTTGATGGCCTGGACTCGATAAGGACATCGAGGCCCAGGTTCAGGGGTGCCAAGTGTGCCAACAGTCACGGCCTGAGATGCCCCAGGCCCCTGTACATAGGTGGGAGGAGACACACACTCCATGGTCACGCATACACATTGACTATGCTGGGCCCTTTCAGGGGCAATTCTTCCTTCTCCTCGTGGACAGCCATTCCAAGTGGCTAGAGGTTGTTCCTGTATCCTCCACTACTACTGCCAGGACCATCCGGGTGCTTAGAGGAATTTTCGCTTCCCATGGTCTTCCTGATGTCCTTGTCTCAGACAATGGTCCCCAATTTACCTCTTCTGAGTTTCAGGCTTTTGTTCAAGCCAACATGATCTGGCATGCTACGTCTGCTCCGTTTCACCCTGCCACCAATGGTCAGGCTGAACGCATGGTGCATACCACCAAGGAGGCATTAAAGAGAATCACTCGAGGACCCTGGCATCACAGGTTAGCCGATTTTCTCCTTGCACACCACACCACACCTTGCACAGCTACAGGAAAGAGCCCAGCTGAACTATGCCGGGGTCGCAGACTCATCACGAAACTGGACAGGTTGCACCCGGACCGGGTGGCTTCACAGGTGTCACAGCCATGGGCACCTAGGAGACTCCAAGTGGGTGATCCGGTATGGGCCAGAAACTATGGGCATGGACATCTCTGGGTACCTGCTGTGGTATGCAAGGTCTCTGGGCCACTGTCCTACGAAGTGGCCTTGGAGGATGGTTGTGTGCTTAGATGCCACATTGACCAATTGCGCTGGAGGCTTTCTGGCCATGTGTCCGCTCCTGGCTCTGCTCTCAGGGGGGAGGGGGACCCCAATTATGATTGTGGACCACAGTCTCTCCATGAGGGTGCTTATCCAAATGTTCCTCCACATGTTCCTGGTCGGGGTCTTGCCATGGAGGCAGCTCCTGACTCTGGCATAGACTCCAGGGGTCTTGCCATGGAGGCGGCTCCTGACTCTGGCAGAGGTCCCTGGCTAGGGGCAAATGGCCATAAATCGGCTACTCAGGCTACTCTTGCTGCTGGTCTTGGGCTCGAGGGACAGTGCTCCCAAGAGGAGTACAATGGAATTTTGGGGAACTCCACCCCACCAATGGACTCGGGGAACTCAACCCCACCAAGGAACTCTGTTTTGGGTTTGGTGGATCCAGCCAGTCAGCAGTCAGGGGGAACCTCTGAGTCTTCTGGGTGACAAAGTCCTGGTTTGTTTTGCGCAACCCGGAAGCAGGCACTCCAGGCACCTATTTCTAATTCAACACCTACCTCTACACCTACAACTACACCTGCACCTAATCTGGCTCCACGGAGATCAGAGCGGGTTAAGGGTCCTCCTAAGCATTTAAAGGACTATGTAAGGTCCAAGTTTACTATACAGAAGGTTTACTAGTCCTCGCCATCTGAGGAACACACTTGTAATGCTGCAATGTTAATATTGTCAAAATGTGAAGGTCCGTGTGTATAACAGGGAACTGAAGGTAATGGGTTGCAAGAGTAAAGGTTGAATGTATAATTTGCCAACTGGCCTGCTATGATGTTGTTTGTGTGTAAAGTATATGCTTAGTTATTGTTTAATCCAAGGGGAAAGGGGTGTTATGTCCTGGGCCTTGCTGAGTCATTCAGTAAGGCTCAGGAAGGCTGCAGGAAGGCTGCATAGACCCGGACAGACCACGTGTCTCCCCGGGACCCAGACAGGCTGTCTCCGGCCTTGCGCACATGCGCAAGGTGGGGGAACGGCCTGCAATGATTGGATGTGCATCCCCTTGCAAGGGGATATAAAAGGCCAGTGGCCATTGTTGTTCTTGCTTCTGTTCTGTGAACATGCTTCAATAAAGAGATCCTTGTTGTGAACCAGCCTTGTCTCAATGTCTTCCTTAGAAGAACAGAACAGGGTGTATCTGTGACTTTTCATGAACATGCTTTTCTCCAGCTACCCCTCTTTACGTGGAAGAAGTTCAGGGTCCCAAGAGCAGAAGCTCCTTCTAACTGCAATCATCACCATCCCTGTCTCTGAGACCTCTTCTCCTATGTCTCCAGTGATTGCCTTTGATATAAACATCAGACTGAAGCAACATGGAAGGGATCTTGCATCAGAAAAGGATAAATATCACAGGTTATGCTTTTTGTTGCTCACATAAAGGACAGACAGGAGCTGTGCTCTTGAATATATATTTCTCTCTCTTTCAGGTGAATCTTGGTTTCTCTGTTTGAATCAGGAAAGCCACTGGATATTCCACCCTGTCAGAGTGCTTTCAATTCTAATTCTTTTTTTAAAAACAGGAAGGAGATTGATTTCGCCCCATGAATTATGGATCTCCTGCTTCTTCTTCTGCTTCTGATGCTGCTGGTGTCCCAGCCACTCTCTGGGAAGCTGAGAATGAAGTGCCCACTGAATTTGGACAACCAGGATGGAGAAAAGCCATGGAGCTATTATAGGCCAGGAGATCTTCTCATTGGTATAGTCATCTCTGCATCAGAAATAGCACCTGCAACCTTACCTTTCAACATGGCTCCTTCTAGTCAGATTCAGCTGTAAGTCATGTGATGGAGTTTCATTCCCTCCATTTGCAGTTCTAACACTCTTCTTTTTTTCTTCTTGTTTTACTTACTCTTATATTGCAGGATCTGACAAATTTTTTGAATCCTTTTGATTAACACAGCCTCTCTCTTTTGCCTTATTTTTTGAGAGTAGAAACATGAGGAAAATAAAACCTGAAAGAATTCCACATTATTTTCCTCTCTCTGTTCAATCCTAAATTCATGACTGGAATACTGACTTTGGTTGAAAGTAATGATTGAAATGGTTCTAATTTCCTCTGCCCAACCATTTCCATATTTTTATAACCAATTGATATGCAATGTCTGATTTTTAAAGGAAGAGAAGATGACTTTTTTTTAGAACACCTTCTCTGGGTTACTTATCAAAAATCTCCTTCCTTTAATGGTGGTTCTTTAATGACTGAATTATTCTGGGCTATGAATATTAGTACTGCTAAAAATAATTGTGTGTTTCTGATATGTTAAACCTTTTTGAGGCCTATCCCCATTCTCAACACTAACAATATTAAAGGGTGATGGGTGACTATCATTTGCCTCTAGTTTTGGATCAATTTTGGCTTATGTTTCAGGTAGTTTGTAGAGAAAAAAGTGATTAAATGGAGAAAAAGTATTTTTGTTGTTGTTGCTGTGATGATGCTAATATTAACATGATCATGGTTTTACACTAGTTCATATTATGAAAAGGTAGTACGTGCAATATGCAATATTGAACTGCTGAAGGAGAATCCCCATCTTCTGCACAATCTCACACTTGGCTACAACATCCATGACAATTATGATAACACCCTCGGCACTTCAGATGCCTTGCTGGACATGCTTTCTACTGGAGAAGCCAATGTTCCCAACTACAGCTATGGAAGGAAGGACAAGATTTTGGCTCTTGTTGATGGAGCTAACAGAGACATCTCCATCCAGATGTCAACATTAGCAGGCACCTACAGAGTCCCACAGGTTTGTGTTTGTTCTTCCCTTTCTGTAAAGTGACTGTGGTGTTGGTGTGTACGCAATAGATCCAACCGTGTCTTCTCTAGGTAATTCAAGATTATTTTGAATAATAATAATGATCAGTCTATACTTCAAAAGGCACATTACTCCCTTCCAAGAAATGGCGCCAAGTTAATAATGCCCATCTCACCGCAAAAGCCTCTTTCTCCCTAACAGCCCATCTCCTCTCTTTTCCCAAAAGCTTTCATGAAGTGTAGGTGCCGGGCTGCAGATCCCTCCTAAGGTATTTTTGTAAGAGGACTGTGCCCACCGCAACATCACTAGCATCAGCTTAGATGATGAAAGGTTCCTCAGGATCAGGGTCTTTAAGAAAAGGTTCTGCTGCAAATAATCTTTTCACTATGGCATTTGTAAGGGTTATAAATAAGGATTGGGATATGCAGTCGGGAGGAAGCAAGGATCAAAAGAGACCTCTCTTTTCATGACATCATCCCAATTGCTTAGAGGCTTCTGCTGCACACTTGTGAAGGCGAGGAGAGGCTTTCTGTCCAATCAAAGGATCTTCTGTACAATAGGAATGTGCAGTACTGATGGAAAACTCACATTTTTTACATGGTCTTAGCCAAAATAATGATATCCTCAATCATGACCAAATCTCAGATTATTAAATAGAGTCCTACCGGATTACCTTTCCTACTGATGATAAAAAAAATATATGTATTATGAACCTTTAGGGGTCACTAACATTAAGTAACCATTTTATTAAAAATCTACAAATATGTTAGGCAACGTATCAACTATTTTTTGCCCTAAAATTCTCATGATCAAATTCATCATAAAAGGTTTGAAGAGCAATATGGCCTCTGGAGAGGAATTTCTAGCAGCTGAACAATTCAAGAAATATCCCGACTGGTGGGACCCTCCATTGACAGATACATTTACACATATAAATAATATCTGCCATACCTCTTTGGGTCAAATATGGCAATTGTAATTCCTATATATAAAAAAGAGACTAAAAAGGACCCTAGCAAATCGAGGCCCATTTCTCTAACAGATATTGTGACTAAAATATATGCAAACATCCACTTGAAAAGAATTGATAGTAGGTGGATGAAAAGTGCATTCCTTGTAAAAGAACCAGCAGTCTTTAGGCAGGTGTGATCCACTATTGACAATTCTTTTGTCTTGAACCATCTAACTATAAAAATATCAGTCAGAGGAAATAATGGTTTGCTGCCTTTATAGCATTTGACAGAGTAAACAAAGAAACATTATGAAAGAAATTGACTGCCCTTCAAATGGAGCTCAGAATGTTGACCTTTTCTACAAGCACTGACAGTTAGAACAATTAATCAGTGGAACGGCTTGCCTCATGAAGTTGTTGGTGCTCCATTAATGGAGATTTTCAAAAAGAGGCTGGGCATTCCTTTTTTCTGGATTGGTATAGGATTTCTTGCTATGAGCAGGGGGGTTGGACTAGAAAACCTCCATGGTCCCTTCCATCCCATTTTTGTTCATTTGTTTGAGAGTGTGTTTGGGGCTCAATGGAGCCATGAGACGTAGGATTGATATGTACCAAAAGGTAAGACAAAGGTGTTGCCAATATGACATTTGGGTTGCATGTGCTGTTAAGAGAACTTGGCTCCTATTCTCACAATAATTATCTGATTATGGATGAGTCAAAATCAAACGTTATGGTCTTTGGAAAATGACAGCATTGCCATATAGGGCTAATAAATGAGGAGGCAACAGAGCAAGTTCACACCTTTCCTTACCTGGGGGAACTTTTCTCTGTGACTGGATCTAGGCTCCCTCAACATCAAAGGAGCTCATTTAGAAGTCACAAGTGAATGCACTATTAACTTTTTTTAAAAAATCATAGGTATGCGGCTTCGTTAGACTGAATTATTAAATACAAAATACCAACGTTACCATTATGCACTTATATTGAGCTGAACTTTGGGATTTAATTTATATCACTACTATAACAAATCCTATCACATCATCTGAGAAGTATCTTGAGGGAGGATAAAAGGACTTCAGCTGCTGCTCTCAGAGCAGAATTTATACAATTTATAAAATTGGGGCATATAATTTAATAAAATTATTGGTAGGGAAACTGATAAGAGTCCCCAAAATGCTATTAGAACAAACAAATTTCATTTAAAACTTCTTGATTTTATATTAGGAACTGTCATCTCCCTGTCTTTTTTGCCACTCGAGAAAAACCTAAAAAAAAATGCTGCACAAAGAATCCAAGATGGTCAAAATAGAGAAAAGTAGGGCCATCTTCAGTAAGGTTGGCACACTGAAAGACATCAGCTGCTACAAATGTACCTTCCAAGTATTGAGTTAAATCTTCCAAACTCCTTATAATGAATATACTTGTATTTGTGGAGCTGCAGAAATAGAAGATGTAATACATCTATTATTTTGAATGACAATTATTTAAGAAAAAGGGAGATCAATTGCACTTTAGAGAAACTATCTATTGAGATGCTAATATTAAAAAAATGTATTTCCTCTAAAGCCCTTTTCAGAAGGAAATTATGGTCTGATAGTAGTAAATTCTGGGGTTGTAAAGAAATACTATTTTCATTCTTTATTATTATTCTATTGTACTTATTTTTATAATTCTGTTTTTATATGCAATCTTGTTAATGTTCTGTGTTTTATATTCTGTATCTTGATATGGTGTAATGACTAATCAACAGGAAATGTTCTAATATGTGCATGAGAAAAATATTGGATTTATTAAAAGCTAAAAAATGGGAGTTGGTAGGACCCCAAATATAACACAGAATTCTTCATTGTTTTTTCAGGTCAGTGAGAGAATTGCTTCAGAGGCTCTGAGTGATAAAAGTCAATTCCCTTTTTTCCATCCGATGTTCCCCAAAGAAGGGATCCAGTACCCAGCAATTGTCCAAATTCTCCTCCATTTTGGATGGACCCTGATTGGTCTCTTTGCTCCAGACACAGAGAAGGGAGAGAATTTCATGAGGACTTTTACTCCTATGCTTGTCAAGAATAGAATTTGTGTTGTTATATCACAACGATTCTCAACAACTGGACATATAGCATTCCTCAGGGATGCCCTCTATAAGTGGAGACAAGTCAACATCTTTGTTCACTTCATCGAATTTGATTCCCTTTGGGACAGAATTCTTCCCTTCCATTCAGCACTTGAAGGTTTGCCAGGACCCATTGAAGGGAAAGTCTGGATCATGACAATGGCTGGAGTATTTTTAATTAAAAAGGATTGGCGTCTCAAGCACATCCATAGTATTTGGACCTTTCCCTTTCAGTGGAAAAAGAGTTGGGAAATTGATAATGCCTTTAAAACAGATTTCTTTGTGGAACCTGAATTTCAAGCTGAGTATTTTCACTGTTCTGTTTCAAAACACACCTTTTCTGTCAAAGGTCAAAGAAGATGCACCCAGAAAGCACCAGTGGAGACCCAAGAGAAAAAGAATAGGATGCAGGTCGAAAATGACAGTGATACTTATAGCATCATTAAGATTCTGGCCCATGCCTTAAGTGCTGCATCCAAACCCCAGAGGAGAAGGAAGAAGGATGAAGAGAGGTTGGGGGCTCCAAGGCTGCAGCCGTGGAAGGTATGGGGTCCCAACAAGGATCCATCAAACTAAATTCCTTTTCAGGGGCTTTTGTGCTCTCTGGGCTTGGTTGTTTAAGATCTTAAGCTTCTGTACAACATCTCCTACTTATTGGAAGAGTGCTGCATCCTCCCTTCAACAACCAAGACCTTTATATATTTGAAAAAAAGTTCCCAGACTTTTTCTCATTTTAAGCACCCTGTAAACCGCCTTCAGAAATCATGGATGCTCCATTACTGGAGATTTTTAAGAAGAGACTAGACAATCACTTGTCTGAGATGGTATAGGTTCTCCTGCTTGAGCAGGGGGCTGGACTAGAAGACCTCTAAAGTCCCTTCCAGATTCTATTCTATTCTATTCTATTCTATTCTATTCTATTCTATTCTATTCTATTCTATTCCAACATGGCTCTTCTGCTTGATGTCTTTCCTCAAGGCTTAAAGCAGCTCCTTTGATCTCTTCCTCCCCTTATTTGTCCTTGACTAAAGCTGGTGAAAATTTTGTGAAGTGTCTTCTCCAAGTGTGGTGCCTGCAAGAGGACCTGATATCATTTCACTGGATCATTAATGACATTATCGACAAATTAATAATATGGTTATTATCATATTAATATATCACTACTATTTTATTATAATCAGTAACCATTCTATACATAGAATAATGTGAGAAAAACTACAAATGAAATATTAATACAGATTATAGCTGCCATTCATTACATTTATACAATCATGTATCAAGTCCTGCATGCTAACAATTAGTTAGTTTCCTATTGAATTTTACTCATGCACCTCTCTCTAACTTTTTCTTCTTCTTGTGCCATATCCATTATCGGACGTTGGCAATCATGTTGGTGATCCTGTTTTTATCAAGTGCTGCTGAGTTTTGTCCAAACCAGTCCCTCTCTCTAACACAAAATCATATTTTTATTTTCTGGAAGCTGTAAGGCCCTGCCTCAGCTGAATCTCTCAGGAAAGCAGAACTCTTGAAACTGGCATCATTTCAAAACAAACTTTTATTGAGAGTCAGTGACAGCAAGAGAAGGCAGACAGAATCTGAAGTTCCCAGCTGAAATTGTTAGGCTAAACCCCACTGTTCAAAACCCCTCCCAACTGCCCAGTCCATAGGAGCCAATCCAGTGGTGCAAAGATATTGTGAGAACTCCAGACGGAAACTGCGGTAAGATGTTCCAAGGCATCTCTTCCTTGGTGAGGTGAGGCAGGTGACCTTGGGCAGCGCAACCTAGTCAACAAAGCAAAGCTAAACACATCACAGGAGAGCTCCAAAGGTCCCCCCTCTCATCAGGATGGCAGCATCCTGACAGGGATCTATAGAGATCTGAGAGAAGCTGGGAATTTTTCAAGGAGACCAAAATAACTTTGTCCAGGTGTTATTATAATTTTTGCATCACAAAATCATGATTTATCTAATTCCTTTATTACTGAAAATATAGAAGAAACAATGAACAAGGCCTATTTTTTTTTCATAACTCCCCAATGTTATCAGTAATATTAATATTAATATTAAGTAGTATTAATACCACTTTACAATGCCTTGGTAAGGCCACACTTGGAATACTGCATCCAGTTTTGGTCACCACGATGTAAAAAAGATGTTGAGACTCTAGAAAGAGTGCAGAGAAGGGCAACAAAGATGATTAGGGGGATGGAGGCGAAAAACATATAAGGAACGTTGCTGGAATTAGGTATGTCTAGTTTTAATGAAAAGAAGGACTAGGGTGACCTGATAGCAGTATTCAATATCTCAGGGGTTGCCACCAAAGAAGAGGGAGTCAAGCTATTCTCCAAGGCGCCTGAGGGCAGGACAAGAAGTAATGGGATGGAAAATAGTCAAGGAAAGAAGCAACCTGGAACTGAGGAGAAAAACTTCCTGACAGTTAGAACTATTAAATAGTGGGAACATGCCCCCAGAAGCGGTGAATGCTCCAACCTGGACAGTTTTTAAGAGAGACTGGACAGCCTTGTCTGAAATGGTATAGGGTTCCTGCCTGAGCAGGGGGGTTGGACTCGATGGACTCCAGGTCCCTTCCAACTTTATTATTACTTATTATTATTTATTTGAGTACAATTTTTGAGACAGTTGTATCCACTTAATTATCTCATACCATCCAGCACTCAATTGTCTAGATCCCCATTCATCACATCATGAAGCATTTTGTTAATTTTTTGCTAAAAACAACTTATACCACCAGCATCCACACAATCTGTTAAGGAAGTATAACGATACGTGTGAATGAGTTCGGAGGACCAGAGAAAAAGATACAGGGAAGGATCAGATAACGTGGGGTTTTTTGGGGGGGGCAACCCACAGCTGCGTAACAGGCAGAGAAAGAAACTCAGAAAAAGTCCTCCCTAAATTTTTTGACTGTCCAAAGAGATGATGAAAGATTTGTACTTTCACATCGCAAGATTTTGTTAATATTGCCTTACAATAAAGTAGAATTATTTCATCTGGTCATTTTCCCTATCTCCTCTACCTGAATGAAGATTAGCCGTGCAACTTTCTTCTTAACAAATCCTTGCTTTCTGGTAATCACCGTATTGTTTGCAAGGAGTTTATGAATACTCTAGTTATTTGTGTATTTTGTTTACTTGTGTATTTTGGACTCTAGAAAGAGTGCAGAGAAGGGCAACAAAGATGATTAGGGGACTGGAGGCTAAAGCATATCAGGAACGTTTGCTGGAATTGGGTATGTCTAGTTTAATGAAGAGAGGGACGTGGGGGACATGATAGCAGTGTTCCAATATCTCAGGGGCTGCCACAAAGAAGAGGGAGTCAAGCTATTCTCCAAGGTGCCTGAGGGCAGGACAAGAAGTAATGGATGGAAACTAGTCAAGGAAAGAAGCAACCTGGAACTGAGGAGAAACTTCCTGACAGTTAGAACAATTAACAAGTGGAACAACCTGCCTCCAGAAGCGG